>JAVXUO010002996.1:0-32500 GCA_033065855.1 Escallonia rubra | reverse complement strand
ATAGAAGTTAGATTCAATCGAATTTGTTCATCACTTATTATGACAAAGTGAGTACATTTCAGAGATCTTCAGCCTTCTGGTTTTGAACAGACTTTTGACATTGGAGATCTTTTGCATGACATTTATCTTCAAGCCTTCCACGTCAAGAGAGAGCCTCAACCTTTAATTTTAAATTGTTCATTTACCAAAATTTAACAAGTTTGCAGTTTTCTTGGGACCACGCTGCCAGGAGGTCTTCGGATCAACATCAAAGTTCATCATCTTTCTACATCAACTCAGAAGGACCATTAGAATCATGCTGCTTTTCGGCTTTGCCGGTGGCCCTATGCCATAGGGCATACACTGTTCACATTCAGGGCACGCCAACCCAGGCCATTTTAGGGTCGGGTCAGGCAACCTGGCCTTTTTGACATCTCTATGCTCAACCACCTATACAAAGATAACATCAACATTACCTATTAAGAGGTTCGCTGTCTTATCCCACCCAGATCTGGTCTGGCCCCGACCGGGGTTTTTTAAATTTTTTGTATTTTCCTCCAATGGGCGTATTTTTTGCAAAAGAAATAGGGCATATGAACAAATTTATCTAAAAATTAATTTTTTTTGCAACATAAAAACATGAATATAAAGAATTTTTTTAATTTTGGCCTGGGCCTGGCCCTAGCCCAGCCTTATAGTTAGGGCCTAGGGCTTGGGCTTGGACATGGCCAAGGTATCCCCCAGTTGGGCCTAGCCTGGTCTGGCCTAATTTTCTCCTTTAGCCGGCTGGGCCGACCCATTGATATCTCTAGTTGAGCATGCCCAGTGGTTCTTTATGTCTTTAGAGCGGACAAATTGACTGTTACAACTACTAATAGCCTGTGTAATGATAACATGTATATGCCACTCATTCAACTTCACAATAAACCACTAAGAGATATGGTTAGAATATCCTTGTATGTGTAATACTTATATTTCATGATTTAGTTCCTTTCTATCAGCCATTTTGCAACAATTTATAGATTTTTGTTACTGCAAAGAACTTACTAGTAACTGTTCTTTTGTACATGTCGAGGTCAAATTGAGGATGCCCAAAACTAATTTGAAGCTTTGAATGAAGCCACACAGGTCCATGCAATATATTGGGAACACGTTGTCTGGCTGGTTGTTTATGTTGATGTTAATGAAGTTCATTTTTTGGGGAGAAAGCATCAAGAAACGTGTATGGTCGCAAGAGGATCTTAACAACTAAAATATATAACAGCATGGAAAATTAGTAAGCGAACCCCTAGGATAGTTCGAGATCTAGCAATTGCATCGAAAGATAGGTACATACATGTAGTTCATAGTCTTTAATGTAGATTCAGGAGTTATGCTATGTATTTTTGTTATGAAGTTTTTTTGGTTAGACTTCTTTTCAATTATGTTCTTAATAAAGTGTAGGATTTATATGTCGTATCTTGATAAAGATCGGGAATAGGATGGGATGTTTGTACAAGAAGTGTTAAAAATTTTCAACTAAGCCGTTTGTTTCTTTATGAAGCTGACGGCCAAACAGAAGCAAAAAGCATGTTGCTCAACACTTAAAAAAATAAAAGGTTATCGGCTTTTTTTATGTGTAGAGGTAACAAATACCACATAAATACACATCATATGTCTAAAGGGTGCTAAAGTTAACATCAAACAACATTATAAATTTATTAAAAACTCAATAATTCAAATTTGGACTCAAATATGAAGAATTTACAATACATAAATCAAAGGGTAAGTCCTTCTTCTTCTTCCTCCCCATCTTGTAATGCCATTAGACTTATCCCGAATGCTTTTGTGATGGTTCTGCTTGTCATGGTTCGTGTATTTGTTGCACAGTGCGCACTTTCTTAATCGTTTAGACGTGGTTCCTTCTTCGTAAAATATAATACACTCATCAAGAGAAAATAAATATGGATGTTTGGTTTTTCTGGATCTTTTTCTACTTTATACAATATCTAGAAGTTAAGTAAGAATAACTTGTATCTGTTGATACCTTTTATTATTCATTTTTTTGTCATTCAAATTTTTATCCTAGAGCTCTTCATCCACGAAGATCACTTTTGCACTTTTGTTTGTGGCATAAATGCATCTAAAGGTCATATACTATTGTCGTCTTCCTCAATCGCCTCATTTTTTCTTGTGTAGAATGCTAGCATAGCCATCCACATTTGTAGTAGGTGGTACTTAAAACGTGTCGACGATGTTATCTTGCTCTATATCTAGATCAAGGAGATATTTATGTCCCTCCATTGTAGAAGCATCTTTTTGAGACAAACGTGTGAACATGGCCACAAGAATATCATAATGCAATGTCTCACATTCTCGGTATACGAATGATCTAGGAAGCCAACAATACTAAGTGACTGGTTTGTAACTTTAGTCCAACATGGCATGACGAATTCTTGGGATTTCCAAATTTATTTTTGAGTGAAGAAACTTAGGATGTGTTGACAGAGCGTACCAAGAGTTCAAACTTCAATCAAACGTATGTTATCAAATTCGTCTCATTCTCATGTCTAACAATGTACTCACTACGCACTTTCGTGGGGACCGAGGTGTTTGTCGAACAATATACTTTGTATGAACTAGTTTTCCCTGTAGCCAACTTCGTTACGCTATATCGACCCAATTTTTGTAGCACTATTTGGTATTGTTTATACATCTCCTTTTCGTACAGTTTTTTGCACCATTTATTTTCAATGAAGTATCAAGCACCAATTTTCTTTGTTTATATATGCGGGTAATATTGGTACCCTTTCTCTCACGAATGTTTGTGCAACTACTTTTTAAGCCGTTATTACAAAAACCCATTATGCTCGTAATAGTGGTCGAACATGGCATTTATACCCTCACTTCTACCCGTTGTTTTCATGCACATAGAAAAAAAAACCTTATAATATAAATGCCATTCCATTTATGTTTGAATCACTAAGGATTGGAGCCAATCATTGTCGTTCAAGTGATAGTTTTCCCACCTCTCTGCACATTCTTCAATTGCCAATGACTTCTTAACACACCTATCAAAATCTTTCTTGAAGTTGGGGTACTTTGCAGAGACATGATGAAGACGCCCAAGGTATTTGTTACTAATGTGTCAAATGTATAAATTGTGTCGAGTCGTTGAGAACATAGTAGCAATAGCCTTCCTCGTAGGCTAATCTTGATCACTGATGATGTCTTTAGGTGATTTATAGTTCATTGCAACCAGTCATGTCTGAAATAATCATACAAAAGATTTTTTGCTCTCATCGCTTAACAATGCAAACCCAAATAACATAGAGTGAGTGATGGTTAAATCATTGTGAATTGAGTAAAAAGGCATTGAGTACTTGTTTGTACGGTAGCCGTAAAAGTCACAACAGTTTTAAAATTTTGATAAGGATGTCGGAAATGCTCGTGAACCCAAAATTTAGTCGATACATAGTGCTCTTCGTCTAGACTTATGCTATGTATAAGTTTTTAGTCTTCCATTTGCATCCACTTTAATAAATTATTATGGCTTGAGCATTACTGAAATCAAATGTTTCTCGGCCTTGGCATCAGTCCTCTTTATAAATGTCCGTCGCATCATAAGTCAATTTTTCTGCTTCGCTAGCTTGTTCAACAAGAACATTCATGGTATCATTAGCTCATAATTGTGTTGTAGTCAATGTAGCAATTAGGCTCTTTGCATATAATCCTCTTGTGACATGGCATTGAACCCACTTTTGAAGGTATTAATATAATGGGTGATTGTGTTTCAATTCCAAGATAATCATAACCCAATAATCATCTTTCTTTTTATAGCTTACAAACATCCAAGCCTTGCACCCCGTACTCACAAGGAGTCCCTCCTTCTCTTAGTTATTCCCTCGTCATCATCACTACCACCACCACCATTATCATCAACTACATTCTCGTTTGATGGGTTGTATTGTACCCCTATGACATTCTATAACCTTGAACATACTTTCTTTGTTACTGTACTTGTTCTACTTGTCTTAATTCTAACGAAAATAAGGAGCATAGCTACTACCATGAACAACAAGCCATCTCTATTCGAATACAATTAAAACTATTCTTTGGCTTGTTCTAATGTTGAACAACGCCCTTAAATAAGAATCTAGTTCGTACTTTGTGCTCGCTCCAAATCAAACATTGTGAAACAAAACCTAGAGACAAGAAATCATATGTTTAAGGGTTAATTGCATAAATATACCCCAACATATGACACGTTTGCAAGTACTATTCGAACCTACCAAAATAGCATTTTTTTTACGCCAATCTATGGCAAAAGTTGCAAATGTTCACCTTCCGTTCAAGTTACTGGATTAAATCTAGGCTTTGCATAACTATACCCTAACCTATTTGTACACACCACATTTTTGTAGTTCTTTTGTTTGTTAATAATAGTTGAGCTTCAATAATAATTAAAGTTTATTATTATAGGGGAAGGCCTAAAAATATATTGAACTTAATTAATCTAGTCTAGTATCCAGTCCAACCCAGTTGTCCAGTCCAGTTCAATAGCCAGTCAGTTCCCTAGTCTAGTTTTTAAGTCCAGTCCAGTAATTTCACCTAGTCCAATCCAATTAGGTAAGTCCAGCCCACATTAGAAGATTATTGTTTACTTAGAAGATTGAAGATTGTTGATGATTTATCCTTGATGCATATGATTTACATGAAATGAGAAGATAATTCCCGAATCTGGTACATCCCATTTGATTGAATCAAAGATAATTGCCAAATTAGAGGCATATAATTGTAATATCCCGAACTTTAGGAGCCGTTTAAAATAATCATCTGTGACCAGAAAAATAAACGGACAATAATTTTGAGCAATGCTCGAGTATTAGTAGAGTATCGAAGCTTAAAATAATTTTGGGGCAAAAATGTAATTTTGAAATTCTGGGGGCATAACTGTAAATTAATGTCTCTGAGACGAAAGTTTGGGGCCCATTTGTGCAATTTTATAAAAAGTATTTAGAAGCTATTTTTTTAGATTGTGCCACCACTTGCTAGCTTAGATGACTAAGCTAATTAAAGTGTTTAATAAGGTATTGGATAGGGGAGTCTCAGGTGAGAGGGAACAAAGAACAAAACAGAAACAGTGAAGAAGAAGAAATAGAGAAAGGAGAGGAAAAAAGTCCGTGAAAGGGAACAACCGAGAAACAGAATCAGAGAAAGATAGATAGAATTTGTAAGGAGCAAATTCCTTTTCTTACTTACGTTTGTATCTGTAATTACATGTTTTAGAGGGTATGTGTATGAGGTTGATCGTGTGGCAGAGGTGGCCATGGCTATGAGGTGGGCGGTATATGTGAATGGTGTAATTCATGTGTTATGTGTGAAAGGGGGGTGATCTTGTTGGTAATAAATGGTGTGAGGGTGTAATATGTGAGTTAGTGTGTGTTTCGGTGTAAGGTGAGTATGTGTTCTTGATTGTGGTGTGCATGTGTGTGACTGAGTGGGTGAGTGTGTATTCGGGTGTATATATGTAAGTGTAATGGTGAATTTTTGTGTTAGTGTGTGTAATATGTATGCTAGGTGTGATTGAGAGGCATTTGAGTGTTGGTTGGGTGTGTAAGTACATAGCAGTGTAGATATGTAAGTGGGCAAGGTGTATGCTTCGATAGAAATAAGGAAGAAGACAGATGTGTGTGAAATTATGTGAACTAGTGTGTGTGAATGATGTGAACATTACTCGTTATCGTCGCTAAAGGTTAAAATTAATTCGGTAGTTTTTTCAATGAATTTTTATAAATATCTAGGATCAAAATTAGACAAAGTCCAAAATTGTAACCCCCAATATTTTTACGATACCTACGCTTTGAAATTTATTGGGAATTTTCGGTATCCGCGAAGGGCACTAGATTAAGGCAGCAATTAGGAGAAATCTCGGATTTATTTCACATAGTAAATAAAGTCATTTTAATATGAAAATTTTATAAAAAATATTATTTTACTGATATATTTCATATTCTAAAATTTCGTGTCATTCTGAGGACGATAGGTATTTTTCACAAAATTGGCCTTTTAGCGCTCGGTCCGGACACTGGTTCGGAATTTTCTGACGAATATTTTTTAAAATACTTTTTAGTCCTTAAATGATACCAGGATGCTTAAAATAGCGTTTTGTGATTTATTTTTGGGATTTTTTTGGTGCCGGAAACCCCCAGGGGAATTTTGGTAATTTGTCACCCCGAAGGGGTATTTTGGCAATTTGACCTAAGAAAGGTATTTTTGGGAAAAATTGTGTACAATAAGGTATTATAGTGATTCTACTCACGGAAAGGCCGTTTTGATGATTTAAGTCTGAGATGGGCATTTTGGTAATTTTACACATAAGGGCATTTTGGTAATTTTACATCCCCGGTAAGGGAGGTTCATTTTGGGAGTATGTGTGAGTCCGTATTAAGTTACAATATTGTACTATAGGCTGTGTTCTGATGATTCAATTATTCTGTTTAGGTTAAAGCTAGAGGCTTCTGTTTAGGATAAGCTAGATGCGGATCCAGCTAAGGGATTCTATCTGAACCCTGGGTAAGGACTTTCGTCCGAACCCTTATTTTGATAACTCGTACTTATAAGTACTCATTTGATCAACTTATGGTTAATGCCAAAATCTGAATTATGTATTGATATCAACATGTTATTGCCTAGAAAAACCTCAATGTTGAACCTGAATCGATTATTTGGAAATCTTTGTGATGCTCGCATGTATTGCATGCTGAGCAAATCTGATAATTTTTGTATCCGCTCTTTTAAATTGTTGTGCCTAAATCCGATATCTATTCGCAATCATTTTGCTGTTTATTTATGATTTTCTTCTGGGATTCCGAATAATGACTTATTTCGATATGTTATGGTTATTGAAATCCAATCTGATTTTCGGTGAATTGAGCTAATATTAATGCTCATTGATATTGTTGATTTTTCTGTGTTGACCTGGATTTCCGTTCTGTGGGATGGCGTAATAAGGCTGGTCTGAATCCTGCATGAAACGCAGGCTAGTACCTAAGTGGACTAGTAATTATTCTGGTATGTCATGCATGTGTACACTCTGTTAGCTTACCGGAATGGCATTGCAATCGCCCAGGATCAACGTTATTTTTTTTATTTTCTCTGTTCTGTATACTACCGTGACTGCTACGGTAATGACTGGAAAGTATTCTCTGAAATAATTTGTGCTCGTGTTGAAATCTTTTTTAGAAACCTTCAATGTATTTTGGAAATAACTGTCTCAAATGATCTGTGTACGTTTTGAAATCCTTTGAAAAACCATCATCATATTTTGAAATGAAGGCTTTAAAGATGATCTTTTATTGATCATTTTGGAACCCATCGTGATGGTATTTGTCTATTTTGGTATTTATTTATGATGAATTTCGATCATTTTGGAAATCATTGAGCTGTTCAGTTCGTTGAAGTATTTGGAAACCATTGTCGGTTGGATTCTTTGGAATCGTTTTGTAATCATGTTGTTCATCCTTGTATGACCTTACTGAGCTCTTAAAAGCTCACCATTCGTTTGATTCTTTTCTGCAGGTTTGGATCAACAGTAGGTTGCTCGGTAATGGGGTTTAGAGTCTGAATGAGATTCCGATGAGCCCATCACAAGTGTATAGCGAGACCCCTGCGCGTGTCGGTACTGTTAATTTGTTTCTTAGAAATTTGAATTGCGAAGGACTTAAGCTGTAATATTTAAGCTAAACAGCTTGTAATCTAGTATTTTGAGAAATCTGAGTTGGATGATTTAGAGTATGTGTCAGATTTGACAGGTTGGATGTGATCCGGTAGGTTAACGACCCGGGAGTTCGGGGCGACGGAGCTTCGGATTTTCGGGGGCGTTACAATAATGTCCTTAAATTTGAAGAAACAAAATTATATTATTATGGGATGAACCGGTCGATTTTGGACAAATCGGCCGATTAGTTGACTTTTCTTGGTTGGAGATTTTTATCTCCTGATCACAGATTGAGATGATCATCTTTATCATTTCTGACGCCCCAGACCCCTATAAAAAGGATCTTTCGGCAAGATTTTCAAGGGGACCGACTTTTTCTCTTTAGAGCTTTTATATCATTTCTCTATAGAAGCGGTAGATCATCTTTTAAAAGATTTCAGCCTTCATACTTTATATTTTTATATATTCATAAGTCACTTGCATCGTGTATTCGCCATAAAGCGTTCTCGAGTCCTCTATTCAAGAGCATTCACACGATATATTTATTACTTTTTAGGCTAGTGTAGATTATAATAGTCTAGAGTTTTTCCATTTTTGCAATCACATTTCCATTATCCAAACCATAAAAAAGAGTCTTTTCATATGATTTCTTAGTTTGACCCTAAAATCGAAATATAGGTCGCCTCTCGTAGGGCTCGGTCGAACTACAATGGTTTAGATTCTGGTTTGTCCAACCGGATACGTAGGCCATTTGACCTCGGTAAGTTCAAACTGGTTAAATAATTTATTGCATATTTATGTGTCATGTTTTGAAAGGCCAAAATCAATAAAAATGAAGTAAAGACAGAAAGGGTATGGCTGGTGCCTAATACCTTCCTGTCGTATAACTTAGTTCTCGAAATTCATTTATCTATTTTTGATATATTCGTAGTCTTCAGGCATTTTAAAGTCTTTTCAGGGTTTTTCTTATTTTCCTTTGTTTAATACAATAAGATAGCGACTGCTAATTTTTAAGACTTTTACCGGGTCTAAGGATTTTTTCGAGGCGATTCGCTACAATGGCGACTCTGCTGGGAACTAAAAATACTAAGAGGGCTGGACTTGAATTATTTTATTGCTTTTTGGTCTTTTGTATTTCTAGTATAACATGTACAATAGGCAATAACGGTGGTAATTCAGCTCTTATTTTGTGCCTCACACTCGCGCACGATTGTCCCAAACCCACATACTCGAGGGCAACATTTGAAACTCCTGGGCTTCCTAGCTATCAGGGCGAATTCGATTATACTCTTAACTCCAAGGCCTAGTACCAAAAGGCGTCCTGGTTTCTGGTGATCGCCCATTATTAACTACCTGAGTTATGGGTGGGAGGTATATCGTACAAATCAAACCGACAGAGTGATCTTACACCGGCTTTGAGAGAGAAACCACACACGCGGACCATTTTAAGGTTCTACCTTTTTCTAGGAGAATACATGTTTGGCCTATGGCATAGTGGCAAGGAGACTGGTTGATATTCTATCAATTATACTAAAATTCTTGCTAAAAGAGAAAACTAACTAACTGTCTCCTTTTTTTATCATGCAACCGGACGGTTAGTCACTAATTGTTATCTTTGCAAATTTGAACTAGCTGGTTTATATCCTAGACCCCCCCCCCCCCAACCAACTGACTTACTAGCTAGTTTACCCACATGGTTACATGACAGTTAGTTAAGAGCCAGACCTCCCCAAAATTTTTCCAAGTCCACAACTTTTAACCTACTCACCTATTAGCCAGTGAACCAACAAGGTTACCAGACGGTTAGTTAAAACCATGCCTTCCCACAGTTTTCTCAAAACCCTAATTTAACCTACTAACCAACCGGTCGGTTTACCCTCAAGGTTACCGTATGGTTAATCACTACCTTGTCTCCTTTAGAATTTGGTCCGCATTGTTGGCGAACTACAGAAGAATTTCCAGACCAGTTTCATAGCCCTGGTAGATCAGTAGACAAAGACCTCCAAAGATATCAGAAACCTTAGGAAGAAGAGCAAAAAAGAGTAGTAGAATAAGTTTAAAACATAAAAAAGAGAGGAGCCGAGTTTGAGTGGCAGTATCACCCCAGAATGAAAAGATAAGTTGGCTTCACTCAAGTCCCAAATTGCCCGAATGAGAAGGGCAGATGACCCGCTGGACCTCAGTGCACTCACCCTGAACCCTAAAGACTGACTTTCACCTAAGTCTAAGATGCCCGATATAGACAAGTTCGATGGAACCACTGACCCTAAGATCCATGTTAAGATGTACATGCGTGTGTTGGCCCCCTATGGAGTCACCCAAAACCAACTAATCCAAAATTTTCACCATACCTTGACAAGAGCCGCCTCTTGACGATTCCTCACCCTAGATAAAGTCCGAGTACGAACATGGGAGGATGTAGTACCGAAATGCATGAAGTAGTATCAATACAATGCATCTTTAGATATCACCTAGACAAATTTAGAGACCGCTAAGCAGGACTTGAAGGAGTCATCATCTACATTCATAATGAGATTGAGAAACAAGGCCGCACAAATGGTAAACTGCCCTATGGAAGAAGAGCAAGTCAGTATACCATAAGTATATCTTTGGACATTACCATGCATCATTCAAGGCTTTGATGGGATCTCCAGTGCAGATTGAGGATGTTACCAAAAAATAGACAATATCCCAAGAGACAAAGCCCGGAGTTTATCGAGCCAGTACCCAGAATCTCAATGCCCAACCTAAGCCCGCCACTACCAATAATGTCAACAATGTCCAAGCGCAGCAAGTTGTATCCTGGGAAGCTAGCACTAAACTAAGGCAAAAGTTTATTCCATTGGATGCTCCATTTCCTAAGGTGTTCGAGCAATTGCTTCGGAGGGGTATGATCTCCAAATTACTCATACTCCTACACCAACAATGATACCTGAGAGATATGATGCCCAGGCTTTTTGTGTGTACCACCAGGGAAAAGGCCACCCTATAAAGAGATGTATCACCCTCTGGCATGCTATTCAAGACCTTATCAATAGGTTGAAGTCTTCCCTTCTACCAAGTCCAACATAAGAAAGGAACCCTTGCCAGCTCACAGGGTTAATGCCATTGATAATATTTTGTGAGTGCTAGATCCTTCTGCACTCATAGCACCAGTTTGTTTAGTGTGTGAATGTTTCTGCTTATGATCCATTACCATAATTTGTGATGTCATCTCGTAGGAAGCATTGATGGAATGTGAAGCTTTCTTTCTAGAAGAGGAAGACTATAATGTGGACACAGGTTTTGTATTTAGACCCAATACTGTCGTGTCACGTTTGACAAGGTCTGGTTGAGCTTACCAGATGACCTTTCAACCAGTTGCGTCAAACCTGCTATCGTCCCAAGACCCAGTAGGTGATGAATTGTTGAAACAACTAAAGAAGACCCAAGTCAACATCTCTATGTGGGGGTTGCTTTTTGCCTTCTACTCAAATAGACAGGTCCAGATTAAACTGCTCAACAAGGCCCAAGTACCCATATAGACTCAACCAGAGGAGCCTTCACATGTGCTCTCGGCTATTCATTATGGAAATATTCTTACATTTCACAAATCCGATTTGTCGAAGTCAAGACCAAGCCATAATGACTCGTTCCTCATCACCAAACGGGCTCTCGATAAAAGGGTGGGTTCCTTTAATTGATAATGGTTTTTCCCTCAATGTATTTGCCTTACATCTTGTTCAAGCCCTTGGTATCGATCCCTGAGAGTTTACTTCTTCCAGTCAAGCAGTGAGAGCCTACGACAACCCCACACGAGAGCTCATTGCACAATTAAGCTTCTTATGGCAGTTAGAACTGCTAATTACGAAGTGGAGTTCCGTATGTTATATATTCCCGCCGCCTTCAACCTCCTGCTTAAAAGGCCACTGAACCATTAGGTTGGAGCGATCCCCTCTGCGTTGCATCAGAATGTTAAGTGTGTACTTGACAAAGCCATTTTTACAATCATAAGAGATTCTCAGCTACCCCAGATAGGATAAGTGGAAAATAAAAAAGGACGGTGTCGTAATCCCGCATGACTCTATAGACCTGTTTCTTAATAGGTTTAAGATCAACCAGCCTGGTATAATTTTTGTGTTTGAGGAAGTTTGTCTCATTGAAAACTTTCTCAATTTCGAACCTTATAGCATTACCACGGTGCTCCCCATCATAGAGAAACTCTATTATCTTCCCAGGAAGGGTTTAGGTCGTACTTGATAGGGGCTTCCTAGTTTCCTCTTTTTGGAGAACTAAAAAGATCAATTTGTTTTGTGACATAAGCTCACAAAGAAAGAGAAGAAAGAAGCCTTCAAGAAGATAGCCTATATCACGAAAGCCCAAGGAGGAAGTACAGCTCGTAAACTTTCATGTCATGTCTGAGGTCTCTATGCAGAATGGATATTTTATCAAGGAGGGGGAGAAATGATCTTACTACGGATTCCCTGAGCTAGTCTACAATGTGGAGACCAAAAAGATAACGAGTGGATGAGAGATTTTTTATGACTGTGAGTGGGTGGAAGACGAAGAACTGAGCCAAACAAAGATAGTGCCTCTCATCGAATGGATTTCGTGGAACCGAAACAAATGATGGCATGTATCGATGTTATGCACATCATAGTGCGTATCTGTGAGATGGATGACCAGACTCTCGACCCGACAAGCTTGATCACCTCAGCCTAGAGCGGCATGCAAGAGTTTGAAGATCGAGCACGGACCACTTGTTGGGTCATATTATGACATGCCCGGTATCGACCCGTAGATTGTCGAGCACCGCTTGCCCACTCCACCATAGGTTAAACCCGTTAAGCAAAACCTTCGTAAGTTGAGACTTGAATAGGCTCTCAAGGTCAAGGAGGAAGTTACGAAACTCCTCCACATAGGGTTTATAAGGGTTTTAGAGGAATCCTACGGAGTACCTGTCCCTAAACCGACCCGCCAAGTTTGAATGTGCATTGACTATCGAGACCTTACTCGGGCCTCTCTCAAGGACGACTTCCCTCTTCCCATCATCCATATGATTACAGACAATACCATAGAGCATGAGTTAGTCTCCTTTGTGGATTGCTTCGCAAAATAAAATCAAATAAAAATGGCTTCTGAGGATCAAGAGAGTCTTCACTACACCATGGGGCACATTCTGCTACATGGTGATGCCTTTTGGATTGAAAATGCTGGGACTACATGTCAAAATGCCGCTATTACCCTCTTTCACGAAATGATCCATAGAGAAGTAGAGGTGTACATAGATGATATGATCATTAATTTGAAGAAACGGGAGGATCATTCTACAATTTTAAGGAAATACTTTAAGAGGTTTAGGTAGTATAATGTGAGGCACAACTAGACCTGGCAAAATGTTGCCCGGACCCGTTACCCGACCCGTACCCGGGCCAAAATGCCGGGTACGGGTAGCCATTTTCACTACCCGCAGAAATTGGACCCGGACCCGAACCGACCCGTAAAAGACGGGTAAACTCGGGTCGGTTATCGGGTACCCGGGTTACCCGGTTATATGCCAGCCTATATATAATATTTCTAGGGTTTCTCTCATTTTCTCCCCCACTCACTTCACTCACTTGCTTCTGCCGCCCCTCCCCTAAAGTCTCCCTCACAGATCCCTCTCACAGGTCCCCTCTCTCAACTCTCGCTCTCTCTCACTGATCTGCCAAACTCACGACCACCTTACTCCACCCACGACACCGCGTCGGTCACCCACGGCACCACGTCGGTCAGACGGTCACCCACTAGATCTATCGCATCTCGCCGCCATCGGTCGGTCACTTAGTCTGCCCGTCGCCACCAATCGGTCACACCTGTGGCCCCGTCGCCAACGATCGGCCACCACCGTCGCCCCACAACACCGATCTGTCACCACCGATCGGTCGCCACCGTCGCTGACCAGTACTCCGTGGCCACCAATCAGTCACCCCGTGGCCCCGTGGCCACCAATCAGTCACCCCGTGGCCCCGTGGCCACCGATCGGTCACCACCGTGGTCCCGCAACACCGATCGTCACCACCGAGGCCCCGTCACCACCGATATGTCGCCACTGTCGTTGACCGTCAATTCGTAGCCTTGCAGTTGTTCTCGATCTGCAGATTTTTTTTCCCCAGATTGTTGAGATTGTTTTTTTTTTTGCAGATGGATGGATGTTGAGATTGTTTTGTTATTTTTGTGAAATGAATTTTGATAGATAAACAATGAGTTATTTGACTTTTGGAGGTTAAAATATGTCTTAGTAGGTAATTAGATTATGTTTATTTTAAAAAATAATTAATTAAAAAATAATGATTTACCCGCGGGTAATACCCTACCCGTAAGGGTAGGGTACGGTTCCCAGAAATTCGTACCCGAAAAAACCCGGGTCTAAATTACCCGACCCGATTTTACCCGGACCCGACCGGGTTTTACTCGTACCCGCGCGGGTCGAAGCGTTTGCCAGGTCTGGGCACAACCCCCAGAAGTGTGTGTTCGGGGTTACAGCCAGTAAGATACTAGGATTTATGGTCAGTGACCAGAGCATTGAAGTTGATCCCGTTAAAATCAAAGCCATAGTGGAGATGCCGCCGCCAAGGAATGAGGAAGAAATCCATGGGTTTCTAGGTAGAATCCAGTACATCAGTCGTTTCATATCTCTGTTGACCATGATCTGTGAGACGATTTTAAAATTGTTAAAGAAATAGTCAAACAAGGAATATAATCCCCTCCGCCAGGAAGCTTTTGATAAGATTAAAAAGAACCTGAATAACCCTCAAGTTTTGAGCCATCTCATACCCAGTAATCCTTTATCATTCTACCTAGACGTGACCGATACAGCAACCCCAGTGATGTTGGCAACATTTGGAGAATTTATTGATAGAAAGAGCCATCTAATATGTTTGTAAGAAGTTAACACAAGGAGAGATGAACTATTCAGTTTTGGAGAAGACATGTGCATCACTAGTCTGGGTGATGCAAAGATTACTACATGATGTGTTGGCTTATCCCATTAGGTTATTGGCTAGAATGGATCCGATAAAATACCTATTTGAAAAGCCAGTCTTCTCCAGTCGCATGGAAAAGTGGCTCTTGCTAACTTCCAAGTTTGACATCACATATATCACTCAGAAGTCTGTAAAAAGAAAGGCCATGACAATGTTGGCAGATTGTCCAGCAGAAGATACTAGTGAACAGGAGGCGAAGTTACCAGATGAAGACGTTTATGTCTTAGAATCTGAGACTAGATGGTAGTTGTATTTTGACGGAGCCATGAATAGCAAAGGATTTTGGGTAGGAATACTATTAATCTCACCGGATAGGGCGCGTACCACTATAGCTATTAAATTGATCTTTGGCGGTACTAATAATACCGCTAAGTATGAAGCATGCATTATCGAATTGGAATTAGCCTTAATCCTAGGTGAGAAAGAAGTTACAATATACAGGGATTCGGCCCTGACCATCCATCAGATACAGAGGATGCGAAGAATTAGAGACGAACGTCTACAGGCCTACCATGCCCATTTAGAGAAAATTGTAGACAAATTCGAGGACATAGAATTCTAGTACCTTCCCTAGCTTAAGAATAAACTTTTCGATACTTTAGCGACCCCTGCATCTTTGTAAAGATACCTGAGGACCAAAATATGGAGCCATTTGTCATTAGGAAAAGGGATCGACTAGCATATTGTTCCGTGATTACACCGATATAGGAAATTGGGACTGAACAACCATGGTATACAAATATCCGAAATCTGATTCGGATAATAAATACCCCGAAGGAGCTTCCGCAAAAGACCGTGTGTCTCTGAGAAGATGGGCAGTGTAATCCATCATGTACGATAGAAACCTGTATAAGAGGCAGTATGATGGGGAACACTTGATGTGTGTGAGTGTGTCACGTAGAGAGAAGGTTATCAGATCATGAAGGAGATTCACTCAAGCAAGTGTGGACCCCAAATAAAGGGTCAAATGCTAACAAAAATGGTACTTCGGCAAGGATACGATTGGAGTAGGAACAAGATTGAATTGAGCACGTGCGAAAAATGCCATAAGTGCGAGTATATGCTAACTTGCAACATGTCCCCCTCGGGAGTTGTACAACATGACATCCACTTTGCCCTTCTCAGTATAGGAAATAAACGTGATAGGTAAGATTAACTCGAAATATTCCAATGGACATGAGTTCATATTTGTGGCCATAGATTACTTTGTGAAGTGGGTAGAGGCTGCATCATATGCAGTGTTGAATGCTAAGAAAGTATCTCAGTTTATTCAAACCAGTACTATATGATGTCCCATATGAGTTAATCTCTGAAAATGGTTTGCATTTCGAAGGGGAGGTGACACATTTCATCGAAGAATATGGCATAGTCCAGCACCAATCTTCACAATACCATCCACAGACCAATGGGGTTGTAGAAGTTACTAACAAGAATATTAAGAACATACTGATTAAGATGGCATATTATTGTCGGAATTGGCCAAACAAAATTCTCTATGCCCTCTGGGGCTATTGGATATCAGTAGGAACATCTACCGAAGCTACTCCATACTCATTACTTTATGGAAGCAGTCCTCCCAGTAGTTTTAGAAATGGCCTCTCTCGAGGTATTGTTCGAAAAATAGATAGTGGAAGAAGATCATGAACGGCATCGTTTCAAAGAGTTAGCATTGGCAGACGAGAAAATATTAAAATCTCTTTACCATGTCCAGGCTAACCAGAAGCGAACTGCCCGAGCATTCAACAAGCAATGACGTGGCTTGAAAAAAGGATACTTGGTTCTAAAAGAGACTATTGGACAAGTGTGAATGCCACGTGGGAAGTTTGGCCTAACTGGTTAGGACCTTATATAATCAAGCAAATCATGATGGGAGGTGCCCGATTGTTCGATTTAGATGGGATTGAATTGTCATAACTTGTCAATTTAGACCGGTTAAAGAATATCATGCCTGAATATGAATTGTAAATGAAGTAAGAATGACATGATCCTCCTTTAAGAACACTAATTGGCAAACACATTTTGATTTAAAACTTCAGATAAAGGTCCATGGGCAGCCCGTAAAGATGCTTCGAGTGCAATCAAATTTTAATAAAAAGATCTTTATTCATTGGTTATGGTTTTGACTACATTCTTGGTAAAAAAAAAAAAAAGCCCGCTTGGTCAAAAACCCTATAGAGGGCGGGATAGGCAAAAGTCAGGGTAAAACAAAAAAAATAAAACAAAAAGGTTGCTAGGTCGAAAAACCTGCAAAGGGCGGCTAGGCAAAAGTTAGGACAAAAGAAAAATACTTCTTAGTCTTATCAGCAACCAATCATTATGTTGTCATGTTCCTCTTTTCTTTCTCAAGGGGAAATAATTATCCTCATCCAGGAATACAGTCGAGCCAAATTTTCGTTTATCTTTTCTTCCAAAAGTTAGCATGTCCAGTGCAAGAATCCTCTCATTTTGATTCCCCGCCTCAGTCACCGAACTGCTTCACATGTTTTCAATCTTTACCTTTTTTCCTCCCTTGGACATAAGAATATACACCGTCTTTGGAAACCAGAATAGCCTCGACATTCAAGCGTTTCCTTCAGTGTTTATCTTCCCTAGCTGGCAGTGACCGTCTGATCTGATGTCAATAAGAGTGTAAGGCCCTTATTGGATTTTCCGTCAGCATTGAACTTCTCTTCAAGTATTTGAGAGTCGACCCAAGATTGCCGGATCCATATGACTTTGGTTTCCTCTTTTGTCTGAGGTCAATGGAAGCCATGAACTGTACTTTGCGATGACTTGCAAAAGTCCAAGGAATCAGGCCCTAAACCTTCTTGCATACGAGCTTTTTCTTTAGCCTTTTTGAAAAACTTGATTCCCTTGCTACTTGGGAAGTCCCAGTTCAATTTAGCTCGCAAACCGTTGTCATTAGCCCAGATCGTCTCTAAATGGGAGGCCATAACCAATTGATGTAAGAATCCGTCAGTAATGGAGGATCAAAGGCTATACCATTATTGTCCACCCCAGCATCTATGGAATGATGATGGTATGGATAGGCCTCAATTGAGAAATAATATAAATCACAGAAGGAGTGAATTCTCGCACTGGGAAGAAATTGCTATAAGATGGTAGAATAATTTGCACATGACTAGACTATCTAAGAATCCGACAAGTGAAATAGAAAGACAAGGGATATGTCCTATGAGGCAAACATATTGATATCCGAGAGTCTTAGGCCCGTGAGTCCTATCTGGATTATTTGGTAATAGAAAAATCCGGTCCAGGCATCACTACCCAAACAACACCTCAAAGAGCAAGAGCCTAGAGCAATAAAAACTAGGAAGATACCTCGCCCCAGCCGATATAGCTATCAATTACATGTTATCCAATAGCCACGTGTACAAAAGCAAGAGGCTACTCCCGAACCTGCACCAAAGTCTCAATGCACTTCGATAATAGCATTAATGGCAACCACTTCCAAAACTAAATTTATCCCTTGCCAGGATATTTGAGACGTGAGGTCTGCTAACCTTACATCAGCAACTCGTAAACCCGATGTGGTAAGATGCTTGGAACCTGGCAAAGCGCCAAAGTAGCCACTCAGTCACTGGCATATATTGATACCTCAACTGTTATACAAATTGTTTTTCCTTCAACTTAACTCCGAATTCATGTAATTGCCATGTAATTTCTACTTTGTCACCACTGCAAGACTTTGTATGACTTTTAAGTTACATTCATGTGTGGCACCCCCAGGCCAAGTGATATAATCGGAGCTGAGATTTCAATCTTGTCTACATCATACCCTTGACGCAAAATACAGAGCAACTATAACACAACATCATTAATGGACGTCACAAAATGCGACCTCGCAAAAAAATTCTTAAGAGTACACCAAGTACTGCAGCGGAAAACTGTACAACTTAATATTTAGGCCTAATCCTAAAACTGTACCCTCAAGTTTACCCCAAGTACAGCTTTTGTACCCAAAATTGAAGGTGTGCCAAAGAAGTACCCAACTTTAAAAAAGTGTACCAAATCAGTACCTAAGCCGACGAAGCACATATGCCGTTAAAAAGTCAGAGGGGTAGGACTGTCATTATTAAAAAAAATATTTTTACTTAAAAAGTTCAGGTACTAATTTGGTACAGTTTACTTTTCATAGGTACTCCTTTGGTACGATTTACTTTTACTACTTTTTTTCTTTTCTTAGCCGTTCGATGTGGCACTATCTTAATCGTTTGATTATTCTATCTTCCTTAATTAATCATTAAAAACTCTCTCTCTCTTCGCGTTCATACACGGATTTCCTGAGTCGAATCAGTGATTTCAAAGCATTTTTAGCTCCAAGCTGGGAAACAACACATATCATCTTCCGCCTGGGTAAAGTGGGTCAACCACCTCGCCAAGTAGTCCTTCGGCAACACGGTAGCCCTCGACGGCTCCCATCAAGATGACTTGTATGGCCAGATAGCCAAGATGCTCTGTGCGTGGACCAAGCTTGGGTTGCCCAGGTAGTCGAGTCCGACCTCGCTGAAGATCTGGGCTCTAGCTTTAAACCACATCGCCTCACCGAACTTGACGCCGTTGCGGGCCAGAAGTTTGGGGAAGACACACCCGAGAGCTCCGAGCATTGCCCACCTGGAGTGGATCACCTCAAGCTCGCGGTTCTTGGCAAAAGTTTCTGGGTCAGCAGAAAGCCCAGCGGTGTCCCAGCCGTAGTCACCGGGGAATTCACCCGTGAGATAGGATGGAGCCTCACCGGAGAATGGTCCCAAGTACTTGACCCTATCGGGTTGTACCACGGGCTGCCAGATGAGACAACCTTGCTGGCGCTCTTCCTCATGGAGACTCTTCCATTGCCGGTGATCTCTGAGGTTGTTGGAATAACTTGCACTGCATTTCCGACAAAAGATGGGGAAGAGAAGGCCATTGTTACTGCAGCCATGGCTAAGGAGTAGCAACAGAAACATGGATTACTACAGATGGATGTAGAAGATGTGAAGTTGTTGAGTTTAGAGGGAGAGGGAGAATGAGAGGGGGAGAGAAATAGAGAGTTTTTAATGATTAATTAAGGAAGATAAAATAATCAAACGGTTAATATAGTGCCACATCGAACGGCTGTGAAAAGAAAAAATAGTAAAAGTAAACGGTACCAAATGAGTACCTATGAAAAGTAAACCGTACCAAAGGAGTACCTATGAAAAGTAAACTGTACCAAATCAGTATCTGAACTTTTTAAGTAAAAACACTTTTTTTTAATAATGACAGTCCTACCCTTCTGACTTTTTAACGGCATCCGTGCTCGGTCAGCTTCGGTACTGATTTGGTACGCTTTTTAAAAGTTGGGTACCTCTTTGGCACACCTTCAAACTTGGGTACTAAAGCTGTACTTGGGGTAAACTTGAGGGTACAGTTTTGGGATTAGGTCTAATATTTACACAAGAATTCACACCATCACGGTGACACTTCCTCAATGTGCTGCTGTTCAACTTCTTTTTACCTTTACTTAAGGGTTCAACCCATTCTAACCTGATACCTGAAACACATCAGGTAAGAAATAAGCGTAAATCGACCAGTAAGGATAATGCGGGGAGTACAATGTACAATCCGTTAGGAATTTTTGGAGAACCAATTATGAGTTCTCAAGAGGGCAATAAATTTAGAAGGCCAAAGAACAACATTTGCGATCATCATGATACATCACCTTTGTTCTGACTGAGCGGCTCAAGCCCAACAGAAGATCATCATCATTCCCACTTGTATAAGGACTTAACATACACAGACAATGCATATATGACGCAAGAGAAAACAATAAAGCAAATGATAATCATATACAGTAAAAATCAGCAATATTAATTAAAATCAATAGCAATTGCAAACTCGACTTGACTTGACCTGACACGACAAAATTTCGTTCCTCCTCTTGCCAGTGACTCAACTTTCACATGTCGTCCTTATTTCACGGGTTGTTCATCTCAGTCTTGCATACTAAAATCAACAACATAAATTAAAATCAATTGAAATACATTCTCGACTTGACATGACACGACAGATTGTAGCACGCTAATCTTTTTTGCCAATTAACTTATTGATGCCCCATGACACGGGGTGTTCATCTCGGTCCCGCATACTCAAATCAACAACATCAATTAAAATAAGTGAAATAAATACTCGACTTGGCACGACACGACAGAATCTAGAGCGCTTCATCCATTTTGCTAGTTACTTTATTTTCACTGACCTCCAGTTACTTCAATTCAATGGCCTTCCACTTATTGATACCCCGTCGCACGTGGTATTCATCTTAGTCTTGCATGAATTAAAAGAGACAGTTTTCATCGACGGGACGGACTTAGAGAGTATTACGATCATAAGTCCTCATCAACTTATCAAGCTTTATCAAAGGGGTGTTCATCTCGGTCCCGCATACTAAAATCAGCAACATCAATTAAAATCAATTGAAATACATACTCGACTTGACACGACACGATAGATTCTAGCGCGCTTCATCCTTTTTGCTAGTTACTTTATTTTCACTGACCACCAATTACTTCAATTCACTGGCATTCCACTTATTGATGCCCCATGACATGGGGTGTTCATCTCGGTCCCGCATACTAAAATCAGCAACATCAATTAGAATCAATTGAAATACATGCTTGACTTGACACGATAGACTCTAGCGCGCTTC
This sequence comes from Escallonia rubra, assembly GCA_033065855.1. Classification (NCBI taxonomy): domain Eukaryota; kingdom Viridiplantae; phylum Streptophyta; class Magnoliopsida; order Escalloniales; family Escalloniaceae; genus Escallonia; species Escallonia rubra. The sequence continues at coordinate 11,151 of JAVXUO010002996.1, read as the reverse complement.
ATCCTCTTAGCTAGTTACTTTATTTTCATTGATCACCAGTTACTTCACTTCACTGGCCTTCCACTTATTGATGTCTCGTTACATGGGGTGTTCATCTTAGTCTTGAACGAATTAAAAGAGCCAGTTTTCATCAATTGGATGGACTTTGAGAGTATTTCAATCATAAGTCATCATCAAGTTATAAAGCTTCATCAAACGGGCGGACTAAAAGAAAATTATTCTACCTTAAGTTCTCAACAACATTACTCAATAAGAAATATTAGGTCACAAGATCAATCGGTATTCAAGTGTAACAATAAGAGTTCAATATAAGCATCAACAACATGGTATACTAAACGGAACAATGAATATATTTTGGAACCGCACTAACCTTACTTGTTTGACTCTTTAGTGGAATAACTCCTCATTTCTAGTTTTCAACGAACGGAAATTACTTATCCAAAAAAAATATTTCTTGTTAGACAGCCTTAAGATACAAACACACACCGAACTTTACCCCTTCCTGCTTATCTGCTGACAATTTATTACGGCTAGTCCGTTCTTTGGATCTGCCCTAGCCCATTAAGTGCATTAACATCACCACTCTCTTTCTTGAACCTATTTTAACTAAAATTTCTCATTTCTTATGCTTTTTTACTACTTAAAATTATGAGTTTTGCTAAACTCACCATTAGCGTGAAAATTTATCAAAACACCTCCGAGCATAGGTAAGATTACCAAAACACCATATGACGACTCTTGCATCAACAAACACCCAAAATAGCTCAAAACATCTTTTTTAAGCAATGTATAGTGGTTGTTGGATTAAGAAGCCCTTCGGGCAATTTTCGCTCGAAAACCGTATCCAGATATTCAAATTGAGTGCTAGGAGACCAATTTTGTTAAAAATAACAATCATGATCGAAATGCCTTACAATTTTAGACATTGAAGTGTCTCAACTACATAAGGTTTTCAGATAAAAATAACCTGATTTGGTACATTTAAAAATTCGAGAACCCCATTTCATGGATAAAATTATTTGACGTCCTTCGCGGACTCAGAAAAATCTCAAAATTTTCAGATTGTCGATCTTTTAAAAACAATAGGGGTTCTTTTCTCTGTTTGGCCAAAATCTGATACCATACTATTTTTCAAAATAAAGTTTGAAAAGGTTCAATAGTCCATGACCTTGAGTGACAATAACAATCAATATTCACCAACTTATGGATCAAATTTACACACTTCTTCACATCCCACACATACACCTACATTTTCTTGATTCTTGCACACCCAGAATTATACCCACACCACCTTAAACATTACACATTTCACTTCCCACTCTTCACACACTCCACACCTCACATAATACACTCTAATTCACACACACACACATACACACAAAACATACATGCTCACGTACACACACAGCCACTGCACAGACACACACACACACACACACACTTTATTTTGCCTCACACACTCACACAAAATTCACCCTTTAATCCCATTCAATGCCCCCTTAATCCACTGCGCCCCTTTACACACCTTAAAACTCTCTCTATCTATGTCTCTGTCTCTCTTTCTCTCACACACACGCACACACATACAGTGGCACGCACACACACATTGCACACAACAGCAGCACACATGCGCGCGCGCGCACACACACAATTCCACCCCTACAAACACTATTTTCACATCCTTACAGACTGTAATTCCTCACAATTTCCACTTATTTAATCACACAATTGAGTTTAACATGGAACCAAACAATATAATAGCCAATTCAACCTTAGATTCCCTCATATACACACTAACACACCAAGAAAACACAACTAAAAGCTGATTTATACATGACTGAGGCCTATAATTCCTTCAGTAAATCACCCTCTGTTTTCTTGCATATTCTTCCGCTCTTTTCCTTCTATAACTTCTCAGATGAAGCCTTCACAAAATTATCTTTAGATTCTCCCCAATTCTCTCTCAAACAGCTGCTCTTAAATGCTTCTTCAAGCCAACTTATCTTCCACTTAGCTTCACATGCACACACTCCACCTCTTGAGAATTTGAGGTGTCATTCCCTCATGTTGGTGACTGTCTTTGGCAGCCACAAAACCATGCATTTTTTAAAATAATAATTAAAATTAATTTTCAATTTTCTTTTAAGCAAGGATATTACATACTTCCCCCTTTAAAAATTTCGTCCCCGAAATTTAGAGTACCAAACCTAAGTCCGCAAATAAGTGAGGGTATCTCTGCCACATCAAAGCTTCGGATTCTCAGGTGGCCTTTTCTCCAAATCACTTTGACCACCTGTACCACTTTAGCGCGAAGAACTAGCTCTTTTCTATCGACCACTTTCACAAGTCCCTCTTGGTATGAGAGATTGTCATGAATCTCTATTGATTTCAATCTTGTTATGTGTGACGGCTTTCAGACATGATTTCTTAACATGGACACATGGAACACATTGTGTAAGTGATCCAATTCCGGGGGTAGTTTAAGTTTGTATGCTATCACTTTTATTCTTGACAAGATCTTGAATGGTTCGATGAATCCAGGACTTAACTTTCTTTCTCTCCTGAATCGCATAATTCCTTTGCACAACGACACCTTAAAAAATACGAGGTCGCCTACCTATAATTCCAACGCTCTCCATCTTTTATCAGCATGCCTTGCCTATCTTGTATAATTTTGACCTTATATTCCGTCTCTTTGTTTAACTCAGTACGAGATAATCTTCTCTCTCTAACTACATCTCAGCAAATTGGAGTATGACACCTTCGACCATACAATGTTTCGTAGAGGGCCATACCAATGCTTGTTTGGTAACTATTATTATACAAAAACTCAATTAAGAGTAATTGTTCATCCCAATTTCCTCCCAAGTCTACCACACAAACTCTTAACATATCTTCTAGAATATGGATAGTCCATACCCTCGTCCCTCAATCTGCACCATCTGCACTCTCTATTGCATCATCCTTGTCCTGAACCTTGTCTGGGTTGTTCTTTGTCTACTCCCTTCTTGAATTCCTTTCCACTTTTCCAGTTTTGATCCTGGATTCTACCTTTTTTCCGTCCATGCTCTTCCATTTCCTTCCATACCTCTTTATGCTCTGCCTCTATCACTCAATTTTTTTCCTACTACTTCAGTAACAATTCTCAATTGGAACCTCCTTACTTGTCTTTTTAAGGATTAGTTCAAACCCTCTTCAATTTATTTCGGCTTACGATTTTCTGTCACCATTTGATAAGGGGCGAAAACATGCCAGCTTACCAAATTCCCTGATTTTTGTTTCACCTTTCTATCCTTCTACTTTAGCATAAGAAAACATGTCTCTAACTTACTCTGTAATTTAAGTAGAAAATATTTATCACCAATATGTTACCTAAACCAATTCCAAGTAATGTAGGCTCGATAGGTCCTCCTGTTCTCCTCAACTATTTTTGCCCATTCATCGGATGACTTGTAACTCTGTTTTTCATATGGTTTGCGAAAATCATCTTCTGACATTTTCCACATCTTGTTACCTCGAATGCCTTCTACATCTCTCAAATCCATGTTGTTGTCCACACTATATTGTTTTCCTCCCGTAGGATTTCTCGTGGCCGAGCGTCCTGAACGTCTCTGGGTCTACATTCCTTTCTTTCGTCTATCGGGGCTGTCGTAGCAGCAGATATCGGTTGTACTGTTGGAGCTCTTACGACCTTTAGTAAAAGTCTCACTAACTCTTTCTTAAGGTTTTTTTGACTTCATGTAGCTCCATTATTATTCCTTCCACTTACGTCCTTGATATTCATCAAAGTCACTTTCATTAAGGTCCCTCTCGATTGAAAACCCTCTCTCGTATTTTTGAGGTTTTTTTAAAAAATGTGCACCATAATAACAACTTTTTCACTCAAACAGCTAATGGTGTTCATAATTAAACTATATTTTTTTACGATAGTATTTAAACAATACTTGTTCTGCATCACCATTCTCCTTCTCAATAACAACTTTAGGTCTGATTACAAAAGCGGACTCCGCTCCACTTGTACAACCGTTAATCTAGGAGAAGACATAATGCTCCTTCAACAATTTTAGGCTTCAATAACTCTTATTTAAAATCAGTTATTGCCTTACTTCTTGTCCTTACATTCAGCTTTCTGCCTCTCGGTTGTTTGGTTAATACTGCTAGTTAGTGACTATAACTGACTTATCGATTTGTCCCTTTTTCCTGTCATCTGGAAGTACCTTCTCTTTCAAAAGTTCATTCATCAAAACTCTACTCACTCTCACCTTCGGCTCCTCATTTCTCTATTTAAGGTTTACACAATAAAAGTGTTCAATCTCTTCCATCTCTCCAATAGGTCCTTCTAATTCAATTCCTATCGGACTTCATCTGGTTCTTTCAACTCTAATTCCATCTTATCTGAATCCCTATTAGGGTCCTTTTTCGGATTCGACACCGCAAACTTGTCATCATCAAACTGCCCTTCCAAATAAAGTCAACTAGTTTTTCTTCCATTTCTTGCAGCAATAGCAGAAATGCTAAGGTCATAAATAAATATGCCTTAGCCAACCCTGAACTACATATCTCAACTATTATTATAGTTCAGCCAAGTTATTGAAAATTTCATTTTACTCCTCTTGTCGGCAACTTAGGCATTTCGTCGGACACTTCAAAAGTCTACAGAAACATATGCCTAAGATCTGATACCACCAGTGACACCCCTAGTCCAAATGACATCACTGGAGCTGAGATGTCAATCTTGTCCACATCATACCCTTGTTATAAAATACAGAGCAATTATAACACCAACATCATTAATGGACGTCATAAAATGCGTCCTTACAAAATTTTTCTTGAGAGTACACCACGTACTGCAGCGGAGAACTGTACAACTTAATGCAACTTAATATTTACACCATAATTCGCACTGTCGCGGTGACACTTCCTCAGTATGCTGCAGTTCATCTTCTCTTTACCTTTACCTTGAGGGTTCAACCCGCTCGAACCTAATACTTGAAACACATCAGGTAAGGAATGAGCGTAAATCAACCAGGAAGGATAATACCTGAAACACACGCGCACGCGCGCGCAAAAATACACACAGTTCCACCCCTACACACACTAATTTCACACCCTCACACATTGTAATTCCTCACCATTTCCACCTATATAATCCCACAATTTAGTTTAACATGGAATCAAAACAAAAATAATAGCAAATTTAACCTTAGATTCCCTCATACACACTAACACACCAAGAAAACACACACTAAAAGCTGAATACGTGGCTTTGAAGGCCTATAACTCGTTCAATTCTTCACCAAATCACCCTTTGTTTCTTGTGCATTCTTCCTCTCTCTCCCTTCTATAACTTCTTAGCTGAAGCGCTCACGAAATTCTCTCTAGATTCTCCTCAATTTCCCCTCAAACAGCTGCCCTTAAATACTTCTACAAGCCAACTCATCTTGCACTTAGCTTCACATGCACACACTCCACCTCCTGAGAATTTGAGGTGTCATTCCCTTATGTTTGTGGTTGTCTTTGGCAGCCATGAAACCATGCAATTTTTTAATTAAAATTAATTAAAATTAATTTCCCTAAACAAGGATATTATAACATGGGGTGTTATTGTTGTGAACTTTTTAAGTAATCTCTTAGTTTTTATTAGTTTTTTTGTATATATGTTTTTATATTCTATTAAGCCAAGTCACAATGTATGTGACTTTTCTTTTTCAGACTTATCCATGTTGATTGGAATGTGGGGTAACTCAGTGTGATGAGCTAGTGATCATGATCTTAATTTTGAATATTTTGTCTCACATGTCATTAATATCACGTGTGACTTTTTTCTGGATGAGTCCTCTGGTGTCTTACTCTATATCCAATTTATTCTGTAACTCTGTTGCATATTCGTTTATGTTAAAATTCACTGTCTGTCGCTTTAATTACTCTGGTATTTTGTATTTGTTTTATTTGGTTTCTTTGAACGACATTACTGGGCATTTGGCTCACTTTGTTATAAACTTCCATTTTCAGTAATCACTAGAGGGGACTCGGTATAAGGCATAGTTATGTGACTGAGAGAGCTAGTTGTTTCCATTCGGATACATTTGACCTTTGGTTCTTATAATAAACTATGGCAACTTGGGTTTAGATTTTGTCCAGGATAGTTTTCCATGGGTAAATGCACCAATGACCACTGAACTACGACCCATTTTTCTTAATGCCCACTGAACTTGAATTTGTGTCATTATGGTAACTGGACTCAAAATTTTATCCCATTTGATCATTCTTTTAACCGGTGTTATATTTTTCCCTTTAAGCAAGCATGTGACCTGCACAAGGGGCCTCAAAACAAGGGCAAAACCATATTTCCCTTAAAAAAAATTATTTCTTCTCATATGGCCTCTTTACCTAATGGTTCCTTTAACTCTCATTGGTCCATGTCACCAATGACATAATATATTTCTTCTTCTTTTTTCTCTCCCTACCGCCACTTGTTGACCTAGACCATCACCACCCAGTCACCACCATCCAAACCATCGTTAACCACCATCCATACCTTCATTATCTTTGTAAATGAGCGCAACATTATACCTGACACAGACTCCTATTGATTTGACTTTTTCACTTCCATCGTTCCCAGGTATAGTGCCTCTAATCAAGACCACCACCACCTCCTCTTTGCGGCCATCGATGCCATGTAACAAGATTCTCAAGACTAACACCTCCCTGAATAATCATAGCCTAGTTCTGTGTCTCCTCTCTACACTACTTCTCATCCAAACCCGACATGTCCTACCACAGTTTGAGATAAGAGAATTGATTCATGTGTTCATGTGTGTGTGGGTGTTTATGTGCAAGTGCAATATGTTCAAATTGCATTACACCACCCCCCGCCACCACCATCACCCAATCACAACCACCCAAACCCTTTCATCACCATCACCCACTCAATCTAACCTTAACATCAACCCAACTTGCTCTACCATAAAGCCACACCCACATCCACCCATCGCCTCCTTATGTTAAAACTGAGAGGAAGAGAGATAATGGTGGACCTGATGGTGGCAGATCTCATTGTGTGTATGTGTGTGTGTGAGAGAGAGAGACAGTGAGAAAGACAAAATGGCCATCACCCTTGGTCTCTTCCCCTCCCCTTCATTCCTCTTCCCTCTCCTCCCTAGGACCATCACCACCGAGTGCAGCCATCACCCTCGGCCAGCACCAATCTCCCCTCCCCCCGGTCTCTTTCTTCTTTGCCCCACAGCATTAACGAACCCATCCCCCAAGCCCGCACGGACCATCGCCACCATTCTCGTACTGACCTCCTATGTCGCTAATGAAGTGAAGAAAGAAGGATAGAAGAGAGCAGAGAGAGAGAGAGAATGAGTAAGAGAGACATATTTGCCCCTATTACAATTCCCCACGTGCACATCAGGTGACCACTTAACAGGAAAAAGGTAACCCCGACTAACAGATTGGCCTAATTGGACTAATTTGTGAGTCCAATGACCATAATAACACAAATTGAAGTTCAATGGGCTTTGAGGAAAATGGGTCATAGTTCAGTGGCCATTGATGCATTTTACTCTTCCTTGTTTGAATAGATTCATTCCCCCTTATGTTTAGATGATAAAATGGAATGGGGGTTCGGACTAGACCTGACAAAAAAAGGCCCGTACCAGTAAAAAAAAATCAGGGTACGGGTACAAGAAACACAGACCTGTTGGAATTTTACCCGTACCTGGACCGACCCGTAAATTTCGGTTCGGTTTGGTCTGGTTTGGGTACGGGTTACCCGGTTTACCCGCATTTGTTATGTATAAAAGGATTAGGGTTTCACTTTTCTCTTCAGACTACTCATTTCTTTCTCGCCGCAGCGCCGCTCACCTCCCTCTCTAAACTCTCTCGCACAAACTTGTCTCTCTCTCTTCCCCCAAAGTCAGATCCACCCACAGCGCACAACCCATCTCTCTCGCTCTCCCCCATCAGATCCATCGACGAATCGACGATCGCTCTGCACATCAAATCAACTCGACGGCGCCATGGTGGTTGTTCCGTCGCTCGTCGCTCAATTTGTCCACCGCCGTATTGAGACACAGCTTCGCCGCAACTTTTCCGTCACCACCAAACCCTCACCGTCGCCACTCGCCGGTCACAGACTCACCACCGTCGCTGATGAAGGCTGATTTCTTGACAGATCTATCTTGATCTACAAAGTGGTCTGACCATCAAATCGATTTGATTTACTTGTATTTTTATTTTATTTTTGGTTGATTTATTTTTTTGATAATGTTATGTACTTGTTTTTGAGGTGATTTTCTATTTTTTAAGATATATATGTGATTATTGGTTGGGACTTGAGATCTGGGACTTGAGAATAGAGATTTGATATGAGTGTTAGGTTGTGTTGTGCGTTTTTTACGGAGTTAATGGAAATTAGAAGTGATAATTCTGTAACCAAAAGGAAGGAAAAAAATACTCAAAGAAAATAAGCAAGTGAATATGATTTAAAACAGTTTTTTTATTTTTTTTAAAAATAATCAGTTTACCCGCGGGTATTACCCTAACTGGCTGGGTAGGGTACGGATTTAGAAAATGGCTACCCGTAAAAATTCGGGTAATTTTTACCCGGCCCGTTTTTACCCGTACCCGCCCGGGTATTACTCGTACCCGGCGGGTTTACCCGTTTGCCAGGTCTAGTTTGGACTCACTATGAGAGTAATTTAAGACTATGTATGTCTATTGGGCCGGAAGGCATTTACTTATGTTTAAAGCTTGTAGGTATGGCGATTTACGAGAGAAATAGTGGTGGTTGGATGTGGTTTCAATGATAAATGGCTGTGGGTATGGCGATGATCGGTTGCTGGTGGTTGGGTGTAGGTACGAGTACGATTTTAGTTGGATATGGGGACGACAACAATAGGCTACGGGACGGTGCCGGCGGTCGCTTGTTTGCATGGTGGTGAATTGTTGTTCATGCGGTGGTGGTTGGCTGTGGCTATTATGGTGGTTGGATCTGTATACTGAGGTTGATGATGTTAGCAGAACCGACAACAGAAATCTGGGCGTTGTTGTTTCAGATTCACAAGTAGAGAGAGAACTAGTCCTTACAACAAGAACAAGGGCATTTCTGGAACATTTTTGCATCAAATGCTCGCCGCCTCTTAGTTAAAAAAAAAGAATTAGGCCGTCTGCTAGGTGACATGAACGACCTAGATTAGCTTGGAAATTAGGGGTCTTTACAGTGCTAGCGCTACATAATTGGCATTTTATCTAACCGATCTCTAGTTGTTCATGTCACAAGCGAACAACTGAGGATTTCGACAAACCGCTCCTAAGAGGCATGATCCCTCAAATGGACTAAAAATACCCCCAAACAAATCCATTTTCTTCTTGTAAGCGCCCCTACCCCCTACCCCACGCCTTTTCTTCCCCACCCCTACCCCCACAACATCCTTGCCATACGACCACCACCAACCTCCATCAACCATCGCATGGAAACCCGTTGATGCACCACTCCGATCCACTCTATCCACCCAACTCCCTACTCGCGTGTGCACACATATCCCGTTGCCCCCAATCCCCCTAGTCACCGACCCACCACACACCACAACAAACACCCATAGAAAACACCCATAGAGACACCCACCCACCCACCCTTATACACAAACCGTCCCCCCCCCCCCCCCCCCCCCAGCTCCTGGCGTGACCCACTCACTAGACACAATTTGCCCCACAAGCACAATTTCATTCACCCACATCACATCCCACCACACTTACCCACCCCACACCCATTTTCTTCCTTTATTAATTGCCTGCTGCAGGGGCAATTGGTAGTGAAGTTAATTTTTTTTCTTTTGTAATGCGAGTATATAGGTAAATTTATACATACTACTTGTTGTTGGGGAGGTTTGACAAAGAAAAAAAAAAAGTCAATCCAAACCGTCCATGTAGTCATGTGGGTGGCCCCAGATCAACTAGATAAAATATCTTTTCACTAACACTTGACTTGATTTGTATCGGCCTATGTATGCTTGTAACTAGGTACCAACTTGTTAAACACGTAAGAAGTCAGCTTTATGTATAAAATTCACACATTTGGGTACTAATGTGAGACTACTTGGTGGTTTTGAGATATTAAAGCGTATTCAACTTAAACAACTTTTATGCCCCATTTTGTTACCGTTTCTTTCGATTCAATTTCATGTTTTGGGGAATTTGAAAAATATTATTTTTCAAAAAATACAAATAAAAGGATAATATTAGTCAGTTTTGTTATAAAATTTGAAATTACAAGATTATGACAACTATTGAAGGCTTGATTACACTTCAAATCTTATAATTTAAAAAAAAAAACGCACATAAGTTTTTGGCGTTTACACAATAGCTCTCGGAAACCTCATAGTTTTCATTACGTTGCAATAGATGAGGAATGAAGGGTAAGATTGTCAATTCAAGTCCAAAAAGCGAACTTCGGTCACTGTCATCGCACCTCCTCCCTTGGACCACTACTGTCACCACCACATGTAAAATATTTTGGAAAAAATTTGGCTGCTACCCTGGTCGGAGGAATCTTCCTCCTACCCCTATATAGCGACAATCAATCGTCTATAAATGTTTCTAGTGACTTTTATTTAGTGACGCTAAAAAAATCCTGTTAATAATTATCGCTGAAAGTGTTAGAAGAAAAGTTACTAGAAACATTTTACGACTATTAGTTGTCATTATATACGGGATTGGAAGAAGGTTCCTGCAATCCGATTAGGAGGCAAAATTTCTTCAAATATTTTTGTTCAGCTCCTCCTCAAAAGAAGTTGATTGAAGAAAAAAGAAAAAAATATTTGATAACTTCGCTGGATTTCTAATCTAGACAAACTTTCCCACCAAAAGGCTACGCTAACATCCCCAACCCACAAAGACAACCCAGACTTGTCTCATCTCACTATGCGGGTGCACCTTCATTACGTACACCAACACCTCTTTATGCAACACCGCCAGATTATTTGACTCCCACTGGACCGTCTCTTCCACACACACACACACTGATGAACTTTGGAGGGATGTTGAAGCTATCGAAGCTCGTCAAGTGCAGGTAAAAGAAACCCTAAACCCTAGCTTTGCCAAAGCCCTGGTTACCTTGTTTTCCTTGAGGACTGAACTCTCTAAAAT
>JAVXUO010000600.1:0-236715 GCA_033065855.1 Escallonia rubra | reverse complement strand
CCTTATGGCAAGGCACAACAATTGCCCTGTACTAAATCAAACTCTCAAGCGAACTACACGCTTGAGTTGATACAGTCAGGCGTTGGTCAAGGGGAACAAGAGATCCCTAGGAGGCAAGAAGTACAAGTATAATTTGGGCCTTGGGTTTTCTGGATATGTGTGGGCGTATATTCTTAAAACAACAATCTCAATCTATTGCAATGCCTTTTCAACTAAATATATTGTTAGACTATTTATACAACACTGATAAATCTAAAGCATGCGTGGAAGCGGACAAAGAGGCTTTTGCTGGTCTCCGGTTGATAATGTTGAAGGACAATACTAACAGTCTCTCTTCGTGAACCAAACAGAGATTGCCGTGGAGGAGACATGTAAGGAGTTTAGTATAACCAAGACACAGGGAGGGTAACTGGGTTGCAGTTACAGAGCTCTCTGCCAGGGACAATGGCCTATACAAGAATTTCACTGTGTCCCCTTTCACGGGGTAGTTTACACCTCATAGAGGGATGGTCATCGGTGGGGTGAAGCGGACTAGATATCGGAATTTCGCAAAGCCCCTACAATCTGACTGGCCTCACCCAACTTGTCCTGGAGGACAATGGCATGGTAGGGAACTGAAATTCAAGTTTAGGTCAGTTACCCTAACTCACGTCTTCTCACTAAGTGCCAATCACTTGACGGGCCAGATTCCACCAAGCTTAGGGAGTATGAAAAACCTTTTTAGGGCAAACTTCGGCCTAGAATATCCTTTGTAGGTATCTCCTATGTAGGTCCTATCCCACCAACTTTCCAAAAAGGCCTATATCTTCAGTTTAACGTATTCTAAGCATTGAATGTGTTGTCTGGTTTAATCCCAAAAATCGTAGGTAAGTTACACAATCTAACATTTCTTGACCTCCCGAATAACCAATTATAAGGGCAGATACATGGTTCCTTTTGCATTTATAAGTTTGATGCTTATAGCGACAATAATAATAACGTTAAAGAAACAATAATGAAAATTCCAAACTTACTTACGATCAACGGACACTCAAGCATGATTTTTGCAGTAACCTTGCAGCATAGTTAATATCCCAAAAAATTAGTGCCGAACTCCTCCTGAAATTTTAAACATGATCACGAATAAGAATCTTTGTCGAGGAGAATACAAACAAGTTATGACAGTAATTGTTACACCATTTATATTTGTGTAATCTTGTTTAACATTTGTGCGTAACTCCATGACTCCTTGTGCGAATTTAAAAAAAATGGGTCAAACAGATAACAATAGCACTTGCAAGCTGTATAGACACTTTTAGATCAAAAGTTGACGCGTCTTTGTTCTTATTGTTTAAATTTATAACGCTCCAATGGAGAGTAGTGTTTGACTACTCACAAATCATTGTTGATTTGTAGTTAGAATTCCCCATTTCCATTGAAGTAGGGGAAGCTGGGTGAAAGCTCTAAGCCCGCATATTCAGATTATGTGTTCAGGGCAGCATATCCGATCCATTCAAAGGGGGAAAAGAGTTGGATTGCACCCCTAGCAATGCCCTTCAGAGCGCTTTGGTAAGGCTAAGTCAACATTGATGATCTTTTTTCTCGTATTCTCTTCCGTGGGAAACACACCTCCCATACCGTATCATCTGATGTCTCGCATCCATTGGTATAAATGGTGCGTATGTCTTATCTTCCCCTAAGGTCTATAGTCTTGAAAGGCCCTATCGCGAATCCGAGCAACAAAACGAGGGAGTTGGTGAAACATATAGATATGCTTCTAATGAATAATATGTGGATCCGTTCCAAGGGCCCTCCTAAAAAACTCAGGGCGTTAATTTTTTCCAGGAATCTGTCAATACGAGGAGCGCAAAGAAGTTTCAAACATCAAAGTCATTGCCTTTACGGTGTTGGTTTCAATCCCACGTTGGTTCCAAAGAAAGGGTTGGAAAATGGAATGAGTCAATGGTCAGATAAGCCTCCCGTACCATTTCCTACGACAAGATCCGTCGTACTTCGGAGCCCCGTACTAGCCTCGACCTATCTAAAGGCAGGTGGAAGACAGCCCACCACTATAGCTTGCCATGCTCTCGCTCCTATTTGCTCCCACCTGTCTTCCCCCCATAGCAGGGACCTCGCCAGCCTTCTCGGAAAGTAAGTGATCTTCGCTGCTGGGATTCCCTTCAGCTTTCCCATCCTTCTATCTAGAGGTAAGCTCTGCTGGGATCGTATACGGAGCTAAGTTTTACCACTGATAAACTACGACTGCTACCACTGATATAACCACCATTGTTGTTAAGACAACCATCATTAATACCAACATACATCCATAGTTGCTGCCACAATTATTGCTATGACTTCCGTTGTATAACAATATCACAGTCAGCCACAACCACCTCATGCAAAACCACCACCATTACCAAAAATATGATATCATTCACATCTGCAAGATCAATTGCATATTTATTGCCAATGCCACGTCCGCCTCCATCTTTTGCACATGCAGGCAAGTTGTATGGTTTGTAATTAAGTTATAAGTTGTCTTAGGCATCATATATCTTACATCAGTGCATTAATTTTCCAAACTTATTCTAATTGGAACTGTTAATGCCCCAAATAAATTCAATTACTTCTTGTAATTTAATGTTAAAAAGAATTGGTTCTAAATCAAGTGTAACATCTTAAAAGGTTAGTGTATGAGACCACAAAACTCACGAAAAAGCATACTAAGACCTAATGAGATTTTCTCCAGAGTCACTTTTAGCAATCTCAGTGGATAAAATGCTACTCTATTTCAAATCTCTTGGAGTTTCTAAGCCTTCTTTCATAATTATAGAATGAAATTTATGAAATACAGTGTAATTAAATATATAACAACATATCAATAATTAAAGACACGAACCAGCCAAGTACAATAGATAAATAGACGCAGAAGATTCAACTGTTACTCTGATCGTGTTTAAAACATAGTTACATTATGTTCTTCAAAAAACATAGCTAGAACATAACTAAGATTATGGACGCGAATTGAGGTATAATGTTTGTTCTAGCTGCGAACAGGTTTACCATTCAGAAGTTGCCCTATCATTTGATACTATACTTAAGCCCTCAGTCTACCTTCTCATTTCGTTTAACCAATGGAGTTTTATCATTCTCTTTCCCTCAGTGATCCAGCTTAGTGTGTTTTGTGAACCCGGCCAACATCTCGCATAATCCACTAAAAATAATCCATGAAAGAGCAGGAAATTAAAATATAAATAGAGTACAGTAAGGGATTTAAAAAAAACTGGAGAGTAGAGAAGCAGAATATAAGAGACTCAAAGGCATTCATTTTGCGAAGAAGTCTTGCATATAGATGCACACCGAAGCAGGCATATACTTTTAACAGATTAATTCTATTACCATGTCTCTTTCTAATAACAGGATAGTGTCTTTTGTCAAGCCAGTAAAATCATTTTAAGTCTGATGATAAGCAGCTGAACTTTAGGATAGGCAATTTTTTTTCTTTATGATCTACATTGTTTTTGAAGCTGGGGACCTGACGCTTGCCCCTGATCCTTTACCACCTAGATGTTCTCTTTGTTGTCCCCTGGCTAGTTACCTTAATATGTTATTGGTAATGAGATAATTCTATGTCATGAAACAAAATCCGACAAAAACAAACAAATATTAACGGGAAAATTAGGAAATGAGGGGTTTTGGGGTAAATTTTTTATAAAAGGTGGGTTTGTTTTGAAAACTTAAGAAAAGATGGGTCTACTTTTTATAATTTCTGAACAAGGGTAGAGGTTAAGAAAAGATGGGTTTTTTCAACTCCTTTAATTTTCTCTACCCAAAGTACCCTCCCCCATCTTCCCCTCCAAATCACATTTGACACTCTGCATTACATACATGCCCCACACGCCCTCACCCTCCCACCCCTATCCTTCCCACCCCCACCCCATTAGCCATCCTACCCCTACCCACCCATCCACCAACCCCCCAAGTCCCACAGTAGATTTACATTACTATACCGCTGCAACTGATATGCCAGTGGCAGAGGGAAGACACTGTCTTTGTCACCCCAAATGAGTAGCGTTTCCTTCATCCAAACGCAAAATCTATTAGTGACATGATGAACTACCTGAGTTCAAGATTATGTTCCTTTAATTTTTCTGATTATACATGGGCAACTCTTTATGGTACCCATGCACAAAACCTGAATTCATCTGTAACTCACCTGGGCTAAAGTGGGAAGATCAGAATCTGCATGCTTTGAACAAGGGTTCCAGAAGTTCTTGTTTCTCCTTTTCTGCAGTCGTTACACATTACCTGATAGCAAAAGAAGCATCATACGAATGTAAGGTTGTTTCAGTATGCCTTTTCTTTGTCATTCTCCCACTAAATGTGAACCCAAGCAAGGTTGTTCCGTAGCTGAGTAAGGAAAGGGGACCATAGAATCACACATTTTCACACGCATTAATAATTCCGAGCTAGCTTAAGGCGTGTTTTGTGTGTTCATTTCTCTGTGCTGTGGACACCCTTTAATCTGTAACGTACTTTTTTCTAATCACAGCTCCACTGGAGCTATATTAAAGTTTACGCCCTCCTCTTCAGTGACATCAGACCAATCCACATTCGATCAAGTTTAGTAGTCACATCATCGGTCCAAATTTTCTTAGGAAGTTGATTCTCCCGTAGGACAACAAACACAAAATGCAGCGCGCTTGTTATTAAACATATAGGGTATAAACATGGTTTACTTTGATGCAAGTCATTTTATGCAAGACTACAAGTATGGTTATGTGAAAGTGCTTGTCCGTTTTTTCAGATAATCAAGTCATTTCTTCTCTTACAACCAATGCAATAGAAACTTTGCCTAAGTGTTTAGCTGCATATTAGAGCACGCTTGACTCTCCCGTAGGACAACAAACACACAACCAAAAAAAAAAGGGTAATAGGGTTGGTAAGATTACTTTGACACAAGTCAATGTCTGCAACAATGCAAGTCCTGATATGCAAAGATGCTTGCCATTTTATGCAAATATTCAAGTCGTTTCTTCTCGTGCACCTAATGTAATAGATACTTTTCCCTATTTGCGAATGAAGACGTGGTTTTGGAGTTCTTAAAGCTCTTCCTTTGAAAAGTGGGCAAGCGTGACTGTCAGTGGTACTAAAATTCATGCTACACCATAATGGCACCACGTGTATAGGATGCGGCAGGAAGTACTGTTTTCGTCACTGCAAAATGGCACCATGTTTTTACCAGGCATATCTACATCCAATTGTGCTATGATATAAGCTCTTCCCTTAGGCAAAGTTTCGATTTTATTAGTTGCAAGATTAGAAACGACTTGAATAGCTGCATAAACTCACAAGCATCTTTGCATATCTATACTTGCATTCTTGCAAAAAAGACTTGTGTCAAGCTTGAGCCATTCATATCTCCATTTGTTCTTGAATACTGTCAGTCTCTAGGTGCAACAGGATAATGGTTATTTTCCTCATCAAACTACCAACCTCACAAGCACCACGTGGAAATCTAAACAGAACATAGGCATTGCAGCCTGATCACTTCTCTTAGTCAAGTTCCCTTTCATTCCAATTTAAAATCATCCTCATCATTATCAGGATTAACATATGTTACAAAGTAAGAAAGATGTCAAGAAACGAAATAACTTAATCATAGCACACGATTAATAATAATTTTTTAGCTACCATAAGCAAGATACACTAAATGTCATCAAGTGTCTAAGTGCCTGAACTAGCATTGTTTCTTGTTCAATAACTTGCTCAAAATCAGCCATGCATATCCTATTATCTGAGTGATGCCATGTTTTATTTGGCTACGAAAAGCAACATAAGCAAATAGAATAAAGGCTACTTGATTGGTCAAAAACCATGTTGGCCCTTGGTTGAACAAATATGGTGCTAGAGTGGTTTATGATGCAGCTAGCAATGTCCAAGCAAAGCTGAATACTCTAAATCCGTAATCAGGGGATGGCCTAAAGCTCAATACTGAGTGCTAAAAACCACCATTACAGCCCTTCCGCTCCCATTTAGTCTACTGGACAACAAACTAATGTTGTTGTATGGACCTTGATTCCTGTGGCTTTTCTTCTTCCTATCATGTTTTTGTTTTTGTTTACTTTCAGATTTGATACTTATAAGAACGAGTTGGATGTTATATTGTTTCTCTGTTAATTAGTAAGCATTTATAGTTAGGTTTTTTGCGATTGATATGAGTAAATGGGCAAGGAGAAGTTGCATTTAAATACACTTGCATCTGCTTGGTAGTAAATTATTTTTATGAGCATCATGAAAATGTGCAAAGCCGGAATTGGGTATGGATTATTTACTTTGAAGGAGAAAAGTGTTTTATTCCTATAATCCTCAAGATAGATGTAGGGAAGGTAGCTAAGTATTATTTGAAGGCTCTGATTGTGGTAGAAGCCATTTGACCCACCAAGTAGCCCCATACATTAATGTATATCTAACATGGGAATTGGGGGGGTTGGTGGGTGGGGGTAGGGTGGCGCATGGGGTGGGGGTGGGAAGGACCGAGGGGGGGGTGGTGAGGGGGTGTGGGGCATGTATGTAATGCAGAGTGTCAAATGTGATTTGGAGGGGAAGATGGGGGAGGGTACTTTGGGTAGATCCAATTAGAAGGGTGAAAAAACCCATCTTTTCTTAACCTCTACCCTTGTTCAGAAATTATAAAAAGTAGACCCATCTTTTCTTAAGTTTTCAAAACAAACCCACACTTTATAAAAAATTTACCCCAAAATCCCTCATTTCCTAATTTTCCCAATATTAACCAACTTCAGAAGACACTTGACATCATATACACGTCTCAGGATGCCTTAACAGCACTAATGTCGCATTAAAAGCAACTTACATGCACTCGACCATATTTAAAATCTGCTCATATAGATTAACATGTTAACATACTTGGTAAAACTTTAGGTCGTTAATTATTAACCATTGATGTTTCCTACATCGGCTTATATTCTCGAGAATAGAAATGTTAGGGTTGCTTCGGTCTTTATTGCCTAACTGAACGATGCATACATCAAGGCATGACTATTTCAAGGCATTTTCTTTATTTCTCTCATATATGCTTGATGCTAAAGATTTCATATAACTGACTAACGAACATTCGTTTTGTGATAGTATAAATAGGAGTAATTAAACAAAAAATCACATAATTAGATTGCAAATTGTGTAAATAATACGCAGAGTAGATTAGAATGCATATTCTGATTTGAAGTCACACATCAGTGTCTAGAATATTCTAATAGCACTTTTATCTTCTGCGGGATGTATCACTAAAACCATGTTTTCCAAATTAGCAGTCAATCCTAATGTCCCATAAAATGCTCCTTAATTGATGCTAGCTTAAACATATTGGGAAGCAGAAGGAATTACTGGAAAGATTCATGCAACAAGGTTTAGTTTGTTGCATGAATCTTTCCGGAATGAGGTGTCTACCACTGGCTGAGATCAGGTCTAAACGTTAACTCTTCCTCTGGGGCCCTTATAATTGACAAGTGAGATATGCATAATGACGCCAAAACCAACTTGGTTGACCTCTAAATCAATGTGTGCCTGCATAAGGGACACATCTTGCTGCAAGCAAAAGAATGGCATTCAACATTCATCGTCAAGCATGACATATCATAGCTCGTGATGGCAGTTCGAACAAAAGCATGTGCATGTAAAATCATTTGCAATGGAAAAATAATCTTTTTTTAATTGCGTATCTTCTTTTTCTTTTGTCATACGTGTGATATCTTCTTCTACGCAATTGAATACCTCGAGCTCACGGTGGGTTTTTTTGTTTAAGTCTATACCTCTTCTTTTTACTGTAATTGCACTCGTTAGATTGCACTCATTCATTTGTCATTTCAATTGGTGTACATTAGGTTGACGTGAAAAGCAACAGCAAGGTATAGAGAGAAGTATGAGATTGCATTGAACTCGTGGACAATGTTTACGAGTCATCATCATCGTCTAGGCCTTCGTCCCACATCGTTAGTTCCGCTAAATGAATCATTTTCGTTCATTTCCCTCGATCAATGCATAGGACTGGTACGGGGCACATGTTTTCTTACAAATCCTTAGCAATCAAGTACTTTCACACAACTTATACCTCTAAATCGTTTTTCCCAATAAACTTGTCACAAATCAACTTCTTCTTACAACGTCACTAGCCTCACTGCCGTCCTATAAAGCTTTGCTTGAAGTTTGAGAAAAATAACAAAATCACAAAGCACCCAAAAGCCAATCTCTACTTTAACGGATTGCTCTAAATCCTGCAGGCAACAAGCTCGTCAACCTCTCCCTCCTTGTGCGCATCCTCCTCGTTAATCTCTCCCTCCTTGTGCCCATCCATTTTAATATCTTCCCGAGTGCCTCCTAGTTTTACTAAAATTGAATCTCATCTCCTGCTTAATCCAAAACCTTTGAATTTTAAAGTACTCCCCATAACTTTAACTTAACTCACTCCTACTCTAGCCTCATCAAAGTAAATTAGATCATACGCAAATAAAATAAAACGACGAACGTCATCTTGAATACGATTAGAGAGCTTTTCCATTTCCAACGAAAAAACATAAGCGTCTATAATCAAACCCTTGGTCACGTCCATTTTATTGTTCTCACGCCAGTAGTGGCTCGTTCAAACATATCCTTCATCAAAACAACATAACTAATAGGGACTCCCTTTTCGCTTTAGCTTGCTACGCATACTTCTACAATGACCATAGGAAGATACACTCTTGTGAAGCAGAAGGAATTATCGGAAAGATTCATGCAACAAACTAAACCTTTGACCGAGTAATTTCGAATACTACCACTTCCCTCTCATTGAAATTGAAATTGCATCAATATTGTTGGTCTCAAGTCTCAACAGAAACAACAGAACCAAGTATGTTACCTTAAACTTCAAATGTCAAATTATACTAAACTGAATCTAGCTCGAGTAACCAAATCTGAAATTTCTCCAAAATAGAAGACACGTTAATCTTGACCTAAAAAATTCATTTCTTAAACTTTTGAGGGCTTTCCTTATACTTTGAAGTGCTGAAACCTCTAAGTGCCCAATTAAAACTTAATCAATCACTATGTAACTTATGATTCTAATTTAACTTAGCCATGAAAATTGGCATATGATTCCAAAGTAAAATTCATGATAGCAGCAGACACATGTGTGCATAAAATAAATATGCGGGTATATGGAATGAAACTTAAAAGAAAATCATCCATGTTTTACACAAGCTACATATGTATACTCTCATACACAAGCATGTACATATCTTCGGACTAAAGCAAATAGTATACGTCAAGCACCCATTCAGAAAGAAGTTAACTTATTATTATTTGAACTAAACTCAAAGCACTCACTCACCTCAACCTTTGAGAGAGAGGTGCACATCTAAGTTAAAAGCAACACTCAAAATGATGCAGAAGAATGACACAAGAGGATGCAGAAACAACACAAAAGTCGGGACAATAGAACAGAAACAACACAAAAGTCGGGCTTTACAGCGGCGCGCACAAACAAACGTCGAAGAAACCTCCTGATCACTCAAAAAATGTAAGAAGGGGTACCTTTACACTGGCACGCACCAACGCCGTGCTTCAGAATGCGATCTTCAGTGCCTCTACAGCGACATGCTTGAAACGATCCTTGATTTTCTCGTCAAGGCATCCGTTACAGCAGCGGGGTCGGGGGAAGGACCACCACGTAGTGGTGGTTGGGGGCTGAAGGGTTGGGTGAAGGGGATGAAGGACCGGGCTGTGGGGGCGGTGCTGGACGCAGGGACGAGACAGCCCTGCATGGAGGCCGGAGACAGCCGTGTCTCTCGGATTGGGGGATAGACCCGGTTGGGGGGAAATATGGGGGTCGGGGTGGGGTGGGGGTGACCGCAGCAGGGTAGGGGTGGGGTAACCTGCGGGGTTGGCGGGAGGGGGTGAAGTGAGGTAGGGAGAATTTTGGAGGGAAGGGAGTTGAAGTGGATGGCCGATTGGGGGAGAGAATGGCTGGGCGGATTGACCGAAGTGGGTTTACTGTGGGGAGGGGTATTTTGGGGAAGGGGAAATGATGATTTTTTGAGAAACCCATTTTTTCTCAAGTCACCCCACCTTTCAGGAATTTGAGGAATTGGCCCCCTCTTTTTACAATTTCCACAAAAAAACCCCATCAACCCCAAATAATTAATCACAAATCCCATGTTTTCCTAATTTTCCCAATTCTAAAAAAAATTCTACTGGGCCAACTAACAGATTGTAGACTGCCCAATACAATATACGTCTCAATTGTTTCGTTCAAGTACCTTCATTTGGGACCCCGACATTTTACGAGAGTTGCTCCCCATGCATATTATCCATCACATTTTGGCCACTCAACCATCTCATGAAGGCATGGGGGATTCAAAAGAAGGGATACCTACCTTCCACGGGGATGTGTCAATTAGTCAGCTTATTTCGAATGGGCTTTGGCAAGTCATAAAGGTTATGCACTGATGGGGCTAAGTGCTACTGCTAAGAAAACGAACTCAACAGTGTAGCATCGATTATGGAAATTACCGCTACATGCAAAAATATTGATCTTTCTTTGACAATTCATGTACAATCGATTGCCGTTACATGTCGGCCGAAGACATTGCCAAGAAAGAGTGCCCACTATGCCATTTTCGATGTAGATATGATTGATCATCTCTACTTGGGCTTTTCCATTGACTTTTTGTTTGTCAATTCTTGTGATGCATTTAGTCTATATATAAATGTTGACTTTACTCGTTGTAGTTACTCTATGATTGCAGTTTGAGTTCAATTCGATGTTTATATCATACTAGACTATCCTAAGAATTCACAAAAAGTTGAAAATAACAACCAAGCTTCAGAATGTTGACAAAGAAATTGCATATAATTAACATATTTTAGTGTTGCCGTTCACATTTTTTATTTTTAGTTCTTGGTATTTTCTATTTGAGTGTTCCATCTGTGTCATAATATCGTCTTCTTTGCATGTCGACCATTGAAGGCACCATTTTAACTTTTAGAAATATCTCTTGTCCAGTTTTCACGTGCAATGCACGTGGATAGTATGCATTTATAGTTTAAAAATGGTTCATCTAGTAAATTGGTAATCACACGGCACTTTTTCATTGCCTACATTTTACTTTTGTTGCTTAAAGTATAGTAATACTTTAATTAAAGACAAGAATGAAGTGTAGCTTTGTAGGTCTTATTCAACTAGTATTCCATATTCTGTCAAGGACCTTGGCAAAAATTAAAACCCAGTAACCTACCTTATTAATCTCATGAAAAATATCACCATTTATCAACCGCAACAATTCTTAACAATATAATCAACCCACACAAATTCAACTAAGTCGACATCGATTTCAGACTGCAAACTATATTGTGAAAGGCGGTATCAACACTTGAAACTCAAATCAAAATTCATTTGTAACTCTAGTACAAAATTCCTTCCATGCCATCCTTGTCATGAAACTTTCTGCTGTAGCCAAAGCCAGTTTCCTTATTTAGCTTAGCCGCACGAATTCTGCCTCCGAAATATTACTTAACCAAATCAAACTCAGCTTCCCAACAATAAGCGCTCTAACGGATATGTAGCTTATACAGAGTCTTGTCCATATTTATCCAAAAGGTGCCAAGAATTATCGACAGCTTGAGTTAGTATCAAGACAAGATAAAATAACACTGACAACCGGCTAACAAACTTCTTAAGCCTGTCACCGACAAGGTAAAAATACAATCATTATTTATTATTATTTACCTAGAAACTTCATTGCTCACTATCATATTACTATTTACTTACATTTAAGAGCATGTTTTATGTTAATATATGTCTTATATTTATGTCCAACATCGGTTACCCAAAGAAGGTTGGAGCTTGGCCCTCGGTATCTAAGACATATTGTCTCACATTGGTTGGAAAGAGAAGATCCCTGCTTATCTCTAGTATCAGTAAGATGTGTTGTATTGTGTTTAAGGTCAAGAGAAGAGAAGAGAGTCTTTCTTTGAGTAGGAAAGAAAGAAATAAGAGTCCTCCTTTGAGTAGAAAAATAGTTGAGAGATACACATGAGGGAGCGTTGTCAATTTGACTTGTGCAAAGTGGATTTGAGTTCTCTCATATTTCTTGTGTTTTCTTATCTGGTTATCATGTTCTATACATATTTATCTAGAGCGATTTCGTAACATTTTACAAAGAGAGGAAACTCTACTGTGATCATACACTCAACTAAGCAATGATAAAAATACAATCATTGTTATTGTTATTTATCTAGTAACTTCATTGCTCACTATCATATTATTCTTTACTTACATTTAACAACATGTTTTACAAAGAGAGGAAACTCTACTGCGATTATACACTCAACTAAGCAATGACAAACACATTAATTTAGACACTCAGAGGCTATGTCTACTAAATGAAAATGGGGAGGAGATGTTCTTTATTAAGTTAGAACTACCAAGCATCGTAACAATCAGAATAACAACCAGAATCACTTTGGAGACTACACTCCATTTGTAGTGGCGAAAGAAATTTAAGATTTTAAAAAGAACCATATCAAGGAAACATGTTGGAATATAAGGTCAACGCCCACGAATTATTAATCTATGACCCGTATTCTAAGCCCAATAAAAAGAATAAGATGCACACTACATTGCTTAGTTAACAAACTCACTTAATAACCCCAAAGCAATCATTCGTAAAGTTGAATATGGCCTACAACCATATCAAGAAATAACATCATCACACTTGTCATGGAATCAGTCATCGTAGTCTGCACTCTTCATTTATGCAATCAAAATCAAACGCCCGATATATATGAGCGATTTAACTTTTTTCTTTCCCCGATTAGTTCCATTGACATTCTAGCAAACTCCAATATAAAAAAACAATGGAATACATGCAGATTTACCATATTCTTATTCTTACCCTCATTTTGGTTGTCAAATAATACATATGTTCCAAATACTCGGTTTGCACAGAGTTTGAAATGTCAAAGAATAGAGGAAAAGGAACCTAGGGGTGCAAGCACCTACTAACGTTAGTCAAATACAAGGGAGGAATCCTTCATAAAATGAATGACCAAGTGTTACCCCTTAATAAAGCAATATAAAATATGCAACTCACCTTGTCGAGAAGATATTTGATATAACCTAATACCAAGTCACGCAACGACACGTCATCATGGCCCAATACAATGGAACAGACAATGATAAAAGGATTCGTAAAGGGACCCTTTATTTTACAAAGTTGTCACGTTCAAAGGTCCTTCTTTCACCCCCAACAATCACTATCGAGGTCCATTCCATGTTCAGTCTCAGATATGGTTCCACACCTAGTTGACGTGGATGGTCACAAAGATTTCATCGAAGAAGATCCATTGGGTAGTGTGACGTGGTATCGTGTTTGCACTCAAGAAAATTTTGTTCTAGTCCCCCTAGCCTGATTATGACACTGTCTAACAAGTTACTACAACAAGCTAAAGAAGGAAGCTCTCATTTTCATTATTACTTCACATCTCACATGTTCTCGTCATGAAAGTAGTAGCTGGGACTCTCAGAACGCGTCTTCTCATTTGGAGCGAATTGATTCTTACTCTAATAACGAGCTTGACAACCAGGGCCATGAATTTCATCTTTAAGAAGGGTTCTCTTTGACAATCAAAAGCATGAGCATCTCCATATCAATTACTATAAATTCTTGCAATTACAAGCGTCATCATTCATTTCCATAGATTCCAACCTTCTATTTGAATGAGTTTCATACCCATGCCATATGAGCCCATGCATATTTCTAAAAAACCAAAAAGCAAGAGCCTGAAATTAAAGCACTTGTGTGCTGACATTTGTAAAAATATGAGCAGACGCAAAGTAATGAAGGCTTCATAAGCGTTTTTGCATTAAAAATACACAATTTGCATTAAGAAAGTGTTAAGAGGACCACAAATGAAAATGTTGAAAGCCAAAAACATATGGATACAAAAAAATTCACCCAAATTTTGTTCAGGGTCTACCGTTCCATTGGCTGAATATTGTGTCCTCGCATGTAGCCCGTAGCCCGTAGCCCCATTGACTACCATCCTTTTTGAAGATTAGGCTGGCCAATTCAGATTTCATTGGCTACGAGTATGTCACATTCGTTCCAGAAGACATACCAGATAAATATAAATGATTTTAAGTTTATTATTTAAAACTTTAATGTTTAAGCATATTACAGTAGTATAACTTCACCAATAGACTACACGCTGCAAAGAAGTCATTAGATGAACACAGAGACATAAACCAATTCTTTGATAGAGAATTGTGAATGAAGTCTCAAGAAACTAAAATTTTGTGCACAAGTAAATGAGTCAAGTTATCTATTCCTCTTTGTCAACAAAGTCAAATGCTTGTATCAAATTATAGCAGGACAAAAAACAAGCAAAATCTTGGTAGATTTGAAGTACTTATTGACATCCTAGTCAACATGAACATATGATCAAGAAATAAAAGGCAGCTAACAAACTCTTAGCATAGTAGACATTTTAGGTACCATCTAAAGCACTCGCTTTGCTTTCGTTTTCACTTCTTTTGACAACTACTACACTACATAAGTTATAGCATGACAAAAAACAAGCAAAATCTTGGTAGATTTCAAGTACTTCTTATTGACATCCTAGTCAACATTGAACATATGATCAAGAAATAAAAGGAAGCTAACAAACTCTTAGCATAGTAGACATCTTAGGTACCATCTAGAGCACTCACTTTGCTTTTGTTTTCACTTCTTTTGACAACTAATACAATACAGAATCTATTAACACGTGTTCCAATAAAGTAGATTCCAATAAAGAAGAGGACACACAAGGCATACTGAATTAGATTTGAGTAAAAATTAGCTCATAGCCACTTGGATCTGTCATAAATGTTCTTTTCAAATTACTCCTCTTCGATTTTCACGTTGAAGTCGATGTTTGATCAAGAAATAACCGGAAGCTAACCAATTCCTTACCAGATTTACAATTGTAGATGCATGACTTACCAGATAGATGTATGCTGCCATTTACGGTTGTTCAACAAAGGGAACATAAGAAACGAGACAGTGAATACGATCGGGAAAAATGATGAGACGGGGAGACAAATATGTTCTACACAATTATACATCTATATTCAAGAACATTTGCCTAAAAAATGGAAGACAATCATACAAAGAGACTTTCATATCGTGACAAACTGCATATTAGTTCTTACTACTCCCACCGTACAATAAAATAATGAGCAAATACAAACTGCCTATAATCATCTAAATTTTTGAGGGGTTCAAGTGACCAAAATGTTGGAGAGCCCGGAAGAGTCCCATTGTACCTCGATTTGACATCTTCAATTCACAAATCAGATACAAAAATGGGGCTACGCCTATGATCCTTCGTATGCCTTTTGCATTACTTTAATTTGCCATCCCTTTACAAAATTTTTGGCTCAGCCACTGTTACCAATGACACTAAATAACTATGTTACGTATCTAGAGGAACATGTGAAATGTAATCCCTTCCTTTTTAATTCCCAAATTATGCATTCTCCGCTTTTGGCCTTGGCATATCATCAAACATGTAGTGGGCAGGTGCACACCGACAAGTATGAGATAGTAAACTGAGAAATTCAGGAAGACAGCAGTAGATGGCACAATGAAATGGAGGAATCGAAGAATATATGAGTAGAAAAGTTAAAAAATTCAAAGACTTACAAAGATTAATGCATGGAAATTGAGGAAGATGACACTCTTTGATTATGGATTTCGTGAGCAACCACAATGCCATCCAGGTTAGTGATCCTACAACGCGAAAATTCAATCAATAATCTTGCCCCTATTAACAACTCGTTATTCAGCGTGCTATATGCCGTCCATCTTCCTCCGATTTCCATCTTCCTTTCCAGCTTTTTCGTATTTATATTAAAGGTGAAGCTGTCCGTGGCTTTTACTCTATAATAATGTTGCTTATCGAAGGCCTCGTTGCCTTTTTATTGTATTGGTTGAAAAGTATACTCGGTTAATTAGCTTTTCTTTTGCAGAGTTGAACTGATGATGGCGTGATAGAGGTCATATTTGTATGTAGAGCTACTAGGACTGGTTGCTAGAGGCTTTGTAGGATGCATCATGGCAATATGTGAGAAAGGTGGGTATTCCACACATCTTGTTGTTCATTGGTGACAGTTCCGGTTGTATGGGACTCCTTCATAACAGAAGATTTCATTAAACGAGTGGTAAAGTGTTTGAAAAAGTCGCCCTTTCCTGGATATTCCCTAATTACAAATGAAGTCTCTCCTTCTGGGCTTCAGAATCTCAGGGGTCGGTGTATGAAGTTTCTTATGATCGAAAGTTTGAGGACTTGCTGTTCTAAGTTTGTGGGTGATCTTTGAATACGATCGTAAGGATACGGAGACTGGTAACCTAAATTGAGAATATTCCATATGCCTTTTCCATCATTATGTACTGAACTTATTGGATTGTGCTTAACTAGTCCCTGGATGGGCTTCACTTTGTGCGACAACCTGATTGTGTTTCATCTTATATCACCGGTGCTTTTCATTTTGGGATTGGTAATCGCTGACGACATTTTTTATTTTTTTTTCAGTTCTACTTACAAAGGTATAAAAGTTTGAATCAAAGGGATTACGAGAACATAAAGTGATTCCGCTAAGTACAGCTGCACTTGAAGAATTGCTTCAAGATTTTTATTTCAATTCTTGCCCAAAACAAAGTGATTATCGTCATCGTAGAGATTTGGTTCAAGTCTTCAATGAGATAGCAAAGGAGCTCTATGGTAACCTTTTCTGTTTTGCTAGACCAGTTTATTGCAGTTAACTATACTCTTTTTACTGCCTCTTTAACACTATTATTATAGTGCATATGGTAAATGAAATATGCCATAGTTGTTAGCTAGCACAAGTCTCATCGAGCTGATCGGTTTCTTTTCTTTTCAGGCAAAAGTAAGGACTGTCCTATTGTAGAAGTATTTGGTTCTTTCGCAATGGATATCTTCAGTTCTACAAGTGATCTGGATCTGTCTGTAAATTTTAACAGCAATGCAGCTAAGTTCCCTAAAGAAAAGAAGATTTAAGCATTTTGGAAGTTTGCTAAAAAGTTGAATGCACTTAAAAGTAAATGAAACTTATCCTTCCTTCTATTTTAGCTGCTAGTTCTGCTTTTAAAAGGTTTGAGATGTGCTCTTTATATTAAAGAAGAAAGATTCTTTTGCTTCTAGGCCATGTATTAGGAGCTTCAATAAAACTTTCAACTCAGTCACTTTATTTGCATATGCCTTATAGAAGGATTTGTGATTTGTATAAAATTTCGCCAGGAGCTTGATTGGCTAACGTGGCTGCGAGTCCTCGTACAAATTGAATGGGAATGGTCTCTGAAAGAAGGGTAACCAAAATAATTCTGCCTTTATAAACATTTTCCGCTGAAGCTCTAAATTCCATCAGCAGAATTATTTTTTGGTCGCTCTCTCAAGGAGACGGTTGTCATAAATTCTTGTACGAATTCAGGGTAGTTAGTGTATGGTCACTTTACTGCAATTGCTTTATATTACTATAAGGTTTGGAGTGTACAAGCTCTCAGGCCGGCGTGAAGCGTAGGAAGAACCATTGGGGAAAAAGATATAAAACTAAATTTCCATGCAAGTACTGATAATGAAAGAATAACATATCTTCTCTTGTTGCATCAATTACTTCAATTGTTTAAAATTAAAGATATACACGCACAATAACTGTTTTGACTTTATTTTATGGGCTTTTGATAGTTGTTATCCAGTTCTTACAGGATGTGTGGGTAGTGCAGTGTCCTAATTTTGACTTCATGCATTTTGAAAAGTTCTGATGTATGCACTTGTTGAAATTGTTGTGCTTTTGGTAAATGATATACTTGATATAGTCGTGCCTCATGCACTATGGAAAGTTCTGATATATGAACTTGTGACACTGTTGCGCTTTAGGTAATGGTCATGTTTATGGCGTGCAGCCTATAATGTCTGCAAGAGTCCCAATTGTTAAAGTTGTTGATTCTGGAACCGGAATTGAATGCGACATATCAGTCGAGAACAGGGATGGAATTTTGAAGTCCCACATTGTCCACATGATTTCCTCGATTGATGGAAGGTTTCAGAAGCTAAGTTTTTTGGTAATTCTGACATTTTTTATCTTGTCTGACCTCAGCTGGCTCCCCTCTCTCTCGTCCTCCTTTTTCTCTCTCTCTCTCTATCTATACATATATATGTACCTTTGTATCCATATATGGCTCAGGCGTGCCTAAATTTTTTTCCCTTAAATTTTCAATCATTTAGTTTTGACAAAATTGTCTACCCATCGAGAACCCTCTCTCTGTGTCAGTATCCTTTAAATGGCATTTGGAACTTTGATTTTACTCCCAACTCTGCCATCTGGACATGCTTTACAATTTTAAAAAAATAGACTGTCGTAAATAGTAGTCCACTCTTAAATTATTGGGGTTTGAGTAGCTTGAGATGGATGAGATTCAAAAACTGAAGGCCAAAAAGTATACGTTTTTAGGAAAAATATCTAGTGACTGTAGGTGTCTTACGAAGGATCTTGGAGATTGATGTGAAATGTGCTGTCTGTCAGCTTGTTAAGGAAGATGGATAACTGAGAGTTATAGATTTTCTCACCCAAGGGTGCATTCTAAATTTGTGATTCTCTTACCATACCTCCATTGATGCGATATCAGATAAATAGGATTAGCGATAAACACATTTACTTCAAATAAATAGGATTAGTGATAAACATGTGATGTCAACAAGTCATGCATACTTACACCGCATAAAAGCCATGGTTGATGGTCTCTTGCCCAAGTTCTACCAGTTTGTACCATTGCACAGTACATTTTGAAAAAAAAGGTAGTACGGATGCTAAGAATACTAGTGACAAACTTGTATCAGTAATACTGGTCTCAAACTGATTCAAGCGTGTGTACGTATGGTAGATGCACAGTCTTTTCCCTATCTAAATATGCGTTCTTCTCTTGAATTAATGTACTGCCTTTAGAATCTCAAAATCTACCCATCTTTGCAGATGAAAGCTTGGGCAAAAGTACATAACATTAACAGTTCGAAAGATCACACATTGAACTCTTTATCAATAATACTACTGGTTGCTTTTCACTTACAGGTATGTTAAACCGAATGCTTTTCCTGTCAGCTGTGTGTATTCTTCATTTCTTCTTACAAAGGTAGTGTCCTTGTGAATGTTAGTTTGTCTTCTTATATATTGGATTGTTTCGAGCAATGATTAAAAGATGAGGTAAATACAGATTATCCCCTTCACATATACGGGACAAAGAAATAGCCCACGTCAGAGATTCTTCTAACAACCTCCATATTCATGTATTAACCAGTTAAAATTGCTCCCAATTTGGATCTTGGTTGAAAATAAGTCACATCACCAGAACATGACAGGGGCAAGGTCATAAATTGAACTATGACTTTGTCCTTACACACATCAAAAACTATTCTAAGACCGACCCTTTGGTGGCCAAGTAAACATCGCGTCTCCCTTTGCAACAATGTCTCTCTTTCTCTCCCCTTCTCTCTCTATCTCTTTCTCTTCTCTTTGATTCTCTCTCTTTATATCTTCTCTTCAATCATCCTATTTGCAACAGAATTCTCTATTTTTTCAGAAACAATAAGACCCATTAGCAAAACATATTAATTTTCTTTATGAAGCCATATTTTTCCTTTACATAAAAACAGAAGCACTCTAATTATTCAAAATCGTTGACGTAAAAAGTCCAAAATCTTGCATTTTTTCTACTGGGAAAAAGCAGGGTTTCAGTTCACGAAGTTTCTCATAGAGAAATGCAGTTGCCTTTTGCATCTTCTTATTAGTGTCAGTAAGAAGTGAATTGGAAGTAGATGACTTACGAGGAAAAGAGCAGAGAACATCAATTGGGAAATTGGTTGTTCAATGACCAACAACAATGAAGGCATGGAGCCGGAGGTAATGTAATCGATTGAAATAGGGATTGGATGATAGAAGAGGTCTTGGTGGACTCGAAGCTGAGTTTAGTTCTTGTAGTATGGAATATACTCCTCCCCTCTCGTGTTAATCATTAAAATGGAAAACTTATGCAACATGGCTAAGGACTGAAGTACGCTCTCGGCGAGCTCTCTCTGCAAGTTTTGCGGGAGGCTTCCACATATGCTCTCCTCGAGCTCTCTTTACATGCCATCTAGGTGTCTTTCATGTGCATGCTCCTCAAGCTCTCTGCAAGCCCTTGGGGAGGCTTATCCACGAGCTCTCTCTACAAGCCTTTCTTGGAGGCTTCCGTAGCTCTCTTACAAAGCCTTCCGGGAGGTTTCCAGAGTATGCTCTTCGTGAGCTCTCTTTACAAAACCCTCTGAGAGGCTTCCTATTCACGCTTTGCGCGAGCTCTCTTCACAGAGCCCTCCGGGAGACTTCCGTCGCTCCTACTCCGTGAACCCTCATCTAAATTGTGTCGTCCGACAGATCATACCATTTTCTGCAAAATGATATCCTTTGGGAACTCTCATCGTTGAAGGGCAGTTGATGTGGTGCTGATCAAGGTTGGCAGCTCCTGACATTGGCGTGGGGGAGACTTTGGGTTCCCCATTCGGCTCATGTATTTAGATTATCTTGTTTGTGCAAAAAAAAAAAAAAAAGAACAACAGAAAAACTCCTGGACAGTCACCTTAGCTGGCTGTAAGCATCCTAATTGTGCTATTAAATAGTCATTGTGCTGGTTTTACGATAACTGGCTTGTTATTAAAAAACCATGGACCTTTTGCCAAGATGTACGTAATCATAAGCAGTAGATGAGGTAAACTCCAGTTTTCAGGAAGCTCATCGAGAAATTCCCATATTGCTTCCATTTTCGATCCAAAAAAGCCTTCATCACATGTACTGGTGGTCTTGCTCCAATGACATAGACGATTAGCGTATTTTGCCACACCTTGACTTCATTTTCTACATCTGCCATAGAATATTCCACACCCAATTGTCCATTGATGCTTTGTGGTGCAACGTATTTGAGGGTGTTTTCCATCCCAAAATCCCTATTTGGAGTTGTTACAGATGCATAGATAGGCTTTGATTGAAATCTCTCATCGTGTTGCCTACTTTGTGGTCTGTTTCCTGTTTGATTCCCTGAGGGAAAAGGTGGAAAGTATCACAGTTTCCCTTTTTCCTAGTTTCAAAAGATCTCTCATTTTTTCCATTTGTTCTTTTTTCTCAGCCACTAGATTTGCCACGTCTGTATTGACCCCCCTGTTACCACTCTCACGCGCTTTACCTTCAGTTTCCTGCTGCATCTCACGCGCCCCCAACCTGCTGGCGACGGTCACCTCCATTAATGCATTTTGTTCTTGGACAGCAGATCTTGGTCTTCCTTCGAACCAATCTTTCTTTAATTCTTGACGCAATTCCCTATTTTCTCGTTCCAATACTTCCATTCTGTGTTTTAATTGCAATATCTGTTCCCGGAGTAGACTATCTTCATCGGAATCTACACTCGATTCCAATACAACCTCCGGTCGTACAATATCTCCGACATTCGAAAACTTACCGGAGCCCAATGAGATTATAACATTGTTCATTCGTGTTGCCGAATTTGAAGTTCCATATGTTTTTTCCCAGTCCTTCCCTACAAAATCACTTACGAAAGCATGCTAGGGTGCTTCCTTGAGTTGTGTCGATCTTTGTGCTGCAGTTACCGGTGGCATGTTGCCGGAAAACTTAGAGAGAAGGTGGAGCTTCTCTCTTTAACTTCATTGTTGCTACTTCACAAGGATGGTAATATTGAATCAAATCGCCAACGACAAGTTCCTAAGTTGTATTACATGCCCGTAAACATCCCAAATATGCTAGCTTATTTTTTAGTCTATAGTTCAAAACACATGTTTACTCAATCCAAGATCAAACATAATTCTTGTATCGCCATTACTGAACGTCCAACTTTACATTCTAGTGCCTGCAAAGTTTACAAATCAGCAGTTCAGTCATCACTGCTCGGAATAAAATAATAGTAGTTCCTAACTAAAGTAAAGTATGAAGAACCTTTTCGAAGTAGCAAACTCCAATAATCAAGCCACCACTACTGCCACACGGTTCCTAGAATGCTACTTCATACAAGCTATGTGCTGAGTTAGGTCATACGATTGTGAATGCACAATTTAGGTTTTAAATTAGCTAGCTAACTAAAACTTGTAGCCTCTAACCACCGCAAATGAAATCTTTTGTTTCAAATTTTATTCATGTCACAACCCATATTGTGATTGTCCTATTTTTCTAAACCAAATTCAACCAAATTCTCATACGCAACAATAGGAAGAAAAAAAAAATCAAATGTTCACGACTATTAATGCGATTAAGTTCTTTCAAAATGCAATTACAAAATGACATACAATGCGAAACTTAAAATTTCTGGAGTTCTAAGCTCAACATACTATTAGCATAATCATATACTATTTCAAAAGTATATAAATTAAGTTTTGTTAGTACAACTAGCCCAGAATCCCGTGCCAAGCACGGGACCGTTTATTAACAATAATTTATTTTAGTAGTCTTGAAATGCATAATAAAATATCTTGCATAATTTTATGGTTATTTTATCAAAGATAGTTACTTTAATTTTGGCTTGATAAAATAAATTAACATTTCTGGTCAAATATTAATAAGCAATGTCCTTGTGCATATCTGCTAATTTTGATTGGGTAACTATATAGATGTACAAAAAATAAAAGCTTATTTAGTACACAATAAAGAAAAAGTAAATTCTACTGATAAAAATATGCGGTGAACATATTGAAATCAATTTGCTATTGCATAAGACCTTTGAATGGGTTGTCCATAACATTAGTTATATATTAGTTTAATTTTGATAGAGAAAATTTTGGTGTATATATTTGTTTATAGCATGTTATAAAAGTTAATCAACACAACTAATAAAGTAAGTATTTTGTGACATTTTTAGAAGTAAAGAAAATAGTAATCAAAGCATGAAGTAATTATATAAAAATTAAAAACTTTAACCAACATGACTATATACTATAGCTCAAAACCTCGTAGTAAGGAAATTGCTAAACAAAATTTAACCAACATTTCACATAGTATACAATAAGTATGCTTACTAAGTAAGATTTATCTTTAGATACACTAAGGATTTCAATCCAGGTTTTAGTCTACATTCATGACACAATAACTAATATCTTTTTAGATTTTATATGCAATTCTATTCAAAATTATAAAAGTTAACATAATTAAAATCATAAATGGTATATTGCTAATGCAGAATTTAGAATGCTTAATAGTTAATTACTCACAATAAAAATACCATAGAAAAAAATTAGTTCAAAACTTTTTCTACATAAAATTAGTTGAATTCAAGAAAAGCTTAATAATTAAGGTTTTCAATTTACACTATTTTTTTTAATGTATCTCATATAGAATCTGCATATTATGGTATTTTTACATTTAACCAATCCGACTAAATAGGATACCGCAAAATTTTAGAGTAAAGAAATTATTGACCAAAATTTTTAATCAATATAGTTATCAAGTTAGATTCATATTTGAATTTAGAGAAAACTAAAATATGAATTTGAAATAGAACCTAATTTTTCTCTTAAGTAACTTTCTTTACAGGTTAATATTTCATGTTAGAGAGCTTTTTCGATATACAATATTCCAATAAAGTCATAATATATTACTCTATTGGTTAGAAAATTTTAAATATTTTGAATTAATTTTTGAATTTCACAAGGCTAATTATTTAAATGTCTATCATATTTGTTGATTTAATTAATTACAAAATTAAGGATCCTGTTCAAAATAATGTTAAGAGATCTTTAGTAATATTAATGTGCTTAACATTAGTTTTTATAACTCTTAGTATATTAAAAATACAATGCAATAAGGTGTCGTGATTGCATTTCTCGCCTCAAATTTTAATTATTATAACTCAGGATCCCAAGTCAAGGTCGAGTAAGTTAATAAAATATTTTAAAAAGTTACAAAAAAATGTATGAATGAATACCACATTTCAAGAAACAAAAAGAGATTTACATCTTATGGGAAAAAAATCTACTTTTGCTAAAACTATAATTGCAATTACTAAGAAATTTTTAATATTTATTTGTAACAGTTTCAAGTAACGTGTCAAAACTAAATTATTATTAAGTTCTTTTAGTGGCCCAATTTGATTCATTTAAAAACCAAGTCTATTAGCTTGAAAAGTTAGGTTAAGAGCACTCTGCGAAATTGTTTAGACATAAAAATTAGGATTCTATCCAAATTTAAATGAATAGATGATAGAAATAGAAACGCAACCCAATGAGTTTGAGGGCTTGACCTATTAAATCAACATGTATCTATAAGAGAGAAAGAACATATTAAACAAAAATATAAGTCGAGGACATGGGAAAACGAGAGATACATGTATCTATATATAAGAGAGAAAGATAATATGCATGGAAGAAACTCAAGAAAGTACATATCAAACACTCGTATACATCAAATGAACATGAAATATAAAACTTATTACATAGGAGAAACTGGAAGTACACCACACACAAATACTAGTCTATGACATGGGAAAATACTTAAAACACCAAAAGCGACCACTCCGATATGTCATTAATAGCAGGAACTGAATAAAATAGCCATTTGCCATGGAGAGTAATCAAGGACATCATGAATAGTCCTGGAATTGGCTCAAGTAGGAGAGAGGGATGAGAAGTTTATGTCCTTGGGCAAGGCTGGGATGGTTGGCAATATGGGCTTAGGGAGGTCATGGATTTCAGGCAGATGTGGCAGCTCGGGCACATTAGACAGTTCTGGCTTTGGCAGAGAAGGGACATCGGGCAGTGTTGGCATCTCCACCGTGGGGAATGGTGGCAGCTCAAGTAGTTCAGGTTTAGGAAGCTCAGGCAAGGTCGTCTCCTGGAGGTGGGCGCGCCTCTGCTACAATTTTGGTGCCGCTCATTAATGATAAAGTGACAATTGATAGCATTAAATAATGGATGGGTGTTGGGAATGAACCATGGTTGATTGGATGACAAGCAGCAGTTTATGCGAAAAGCAAATCGAGAGTTTAACCCTGATTGAGCAATGAGCATAACCAGTCGTTTATATAGAGAGGGATGTGGTGAGCACAAAGGACTCGAGGGGTTGGTTGGTGGGAGATTGATGTAGTGTTTGTTCATCTCCTCATCCATCCAACATGAAATATAGCAACATTCACTTGGTCATCTGGTAGTTAAGGAGCCAATTAGGTAATCTACATTTGGCTTTTGTCAAATGCGCTCTCTCCGTTCACTATCAGTAATAGGAGCTAATGGTAAAAAGCTAGGCTCTCCAAGCAACTTATTATAAGGTACATATTACAGGAGAATCATGTAGCAGTACAGATATAAGATGTACTAAATGCTATTTAAACTCGAACTCGATCCAAGAAGGATCTTCCATCAAGCTGAATGCCTTGTTGCAGTGCCAGGATTTTCCATCAATTTGTGGGACAACATTCTTTGAAAGCAATGTATGACCAGGAATTGAATGGACGAATGTGAAAATTAAATCAAGTTGGTCCCCGTTATTCTGCATTTGCAGTCCACCTACATCATTTTGTATGAGGAGGGTCAAGAGGCCATTGTCTTGAGTGAGGTGGCATGCCCCTTGCAAGATGAGGCTGAGGACAAGGCGGTTATCTATCTTCTATGCTACTTAATCGAGAAAATATTTAGTGGTTGTCTAACGCCACGTCATCAGCATACGTGGTGTTAAACTACCACAAATATCATGCCAACTAAGTGAGGGTGGCAAGTTGTGGGCCAAATGTCCAGCTGGATCTAAATTCTTAACCATGGTTAACTATGATCAAAAGAAGTAAAGAAATAAAAACGGAGAAATAAAAAAAAAAAACAGAAAGTCAAACCCTAATTTCCCTCTGCGCTTCATCTTCCACAGCTACCAAACTGCCTTTCCGATGGCTGCCGCTGCCGCTGCAATTGCCATCATCCGATGCCCGAGACCATACTGCACCATCACTGTGCACCACCACTGCACCACCACTGCATCCTGGCGTTTGGTGATGATAGGTATCTCGTTTGCACTTCCTTCTCCAAATTTAATTAACATCTGATTGCAATTATGTTTCATATAATTTGATAGGAAAAAATCTGATGTCAAACCCTAATTCTTATCATTTGTGAATTAACAATTGATTAGATCCCACGGAAGATGTCAAACTTCCTTGAAGTCATCAAACTTCAAGGACTTCTTTTCAGCACTCCTTGCAATTATGCTTCATGCTTTATTTCATAGATTGTAATGGTTAGCAGCAGATTTTACTTCATGTGAATTAACCTACTGTAATTGCTGTGTAGAAGATAAGAATTAAATGAGGAAACACCTATATGTATCCCATTTCTCCTGCAGTGCTAAGGCAAAATGCAATGACCATCACCATCAATTCCAGCTTCGCTGCAGGAGCCTGTATTCAGGCTGCTCATTGAGACCCCAAAGCCGTGGGTTCGGGCTGCTGCACCACCGCCGTGATGTTGCAGTCCACGGGGGAAGAAGGTGGTGCAAGCAGCTGCTGCGATGGTGGTTTTGACCCTTCCCTTGTTTCTCTACCCTCCAGCAAATTAGTTGTGTTGATCATAAAAGGGATGCAATTTCTCTGAACTTAAATACATGGAGCTGGAAGGAGGCGCCAGTGAGGCGACTTGAAGAAGAGTGAGGAAATGATGATTCAGTAAGTGAAGCGACTGATATTCCTCATTCGGTTGATGGTATGCCGATCTTGGATCCCCCTCGAGTTAGGGCCAAGGGAACACATTATAATAGGATCTAGGGGACACTTGAGAAGGCACGAAAAAGAAAGACACCGAAAGGAGCAACTAGCCAACTTCCTACAAATGAAACTGATGGTAACTCTCATATGTATTGAGATATATATTTTTGTGCTTTTGCATACACATTGTATATAGTGACCAAGTTTATTTATTCTGTAGATCAAGCTATGTAGTTTAAACCCGATGTTTCCCTTGATGTGTCTTCTATATCGGTGTCACAACAATTATCATAAGTTATTCTGAGCCAATGGACAACACCTTCTACCATGAGTTCATACCTTGTTTTGGTAATACTAGTGTCACGCCACTTTTGAGTCAGGTAATAAAAGTTCTAATTTCTTTAACAACGTTTTTTCTAATATAATAATACTTACTAAAAATGCATTTCTTTATTTCAGGGGTCGTCCAATAGTTTCGTCAGTTTGCTTAACTCTTGTCATGTTAACCCATAGTATAGGTATACTTTGTCCTTATTAATAACTTCTCGTCAAAAACACTTACATGAATTTTTTTACCAATGGAGAAACATCACATTCAGGAATGTCACGCAAGCACTGAAGCTCTTAAATTTATCGTATTTGGAAACTTCTAGATCAGTTATTTAGTCATTCTTTTTTAGCATATTATTTTTGGATATTAGGATTTCCTTTTCACTCGTGAACAAGATAAGTTGTGGATAAGTAATGAAGGTGAAGATGGGACTCGTTAATGACTTGATTTTGTTTTGCTTGATATACTGGTGGTTAGTTATTCAACTTCTGTTACTAGGTTGATAACAAGAATTTTGCAACATTTAATTGTTAACTCATAGGACTTCAAGGAGTGCCGTACTTGACATTTGCAGTTTTCTAGTGTAAAAACCAACTTAATGCCAGAGTAGTAGCCTTTAATGCCGACTGATGCACGTTATCTCGGTTAGTCTAACATTCAAAGATATACCTTTCAATGTATATACTATGTGTAATCTTGACTATCTAGAACCGTTGATATATGTTAATATATTCCCTTGCCACATGTTGTCCCTATTTCTTTCACGTCAACCACCTTTCATCAACGGTCCTAGAGAGTTTAAATCATGCAATATTTGCTCCTTACCATTACGGAAAAGTGCTCTGATATTTTTGCTAGTCACTTTCATATTCAAGAGTGTTAGTAGTCAAGTTTGCAGCAATTGCTGGGAAAATGTAAGGAGAATAATTACTTTACCTAACATTTTTTATTAACATCGCTACTTTACCTAACATTTTGATTAAGCAGACCATTCAGTAAAGAAAGGAACTTCTTTAATCAAGAGCAATGATGAAAGAGAAGGCCTGTGAAGTTATCATTATGAAGAATTATCTATTGGGCCAACATCATTTACGGGTGCTGAATTAAAAACCTTAAACCATTCAACTTTTTGATCGAGGCCTGACCAATCTTATAACATCACTACTTTACCTAACATTTTGATTAAGCAGACCATTAAGTAAAGAAAGAAACTTCTTTAGTCAAGAGCAATGATGAAAGAGAAGGCAAGTGAAGTGCACGGTGCTCAGTTTCACGGTGACCCCCTCTGCTTTGGCAATCATATTTTTGGGTCATGGACTTGAATAATCAACACGTTCCTTAGTTGCATGATGGGTTCTTGACTCCTATACTCACTGAATATACCCGGGGAGATGAAAGAGAGACAAGAAAGAAATGAGCGGACGACTTTTCGCTGACTTTTGGCTGGCATACTGTCACATCTTGTCCCCACCCCGTCCGTCCGCCACATTGTGTAGGGGACGGTCTTAAAAAAAAAAAAATCTGGGCCGAGATCGCGCAAGCAAATTAGCCTATTTTTCTCACGCGGTCAACGGAGCAGGTCCCATATATATATATATATATATATATATATATATATATATATATATGAAATGAGATGGTGATGGATGAACTTACAGATTGAGGACCTAAACAACCAAAAGGGTAACACAAACCAAGTGGTACTCACCATGGACGGTGGAAACCCTAAATTCAAACATGTTCAAGAAGATCTAAACATCCAATCTCCCAAGTCCCCTCGGGAACTCGAACCCTTCATCGTCTCAACTTCTCCAAACCAGTTTATTGCCAGTTGAATTGTTGATGGTGTTCTTTTATTACCAGAAGAGAAACTCCTATACTCGTCCGCCTTTCCCCATGTCGTCACAGCATATACCCGGAGAGATGAAAGAGAGACAAGAAAGAAATGAAATGGGAGACCAAAGAGAGGAGAAAGAATCGAAATGTATTCAAAAGGTGGACGGGAAATTCAAAATTTTCAATTTTAAATAAACCATGGTTAAGAATTTAGATCCAACTGGACATTCGTCCGACAACTTGACACCCTCGCTTAGTTGGCGTGATATTAGTGGCAGTCTAACACCACGTATGCTGATGACGTGGCGTTAGAGAACCACTAAATATTTTATCCTTATAATGAGAACAACATTATGAATTTTGGTGTTGATGTTACACTGAAACTCATTTAGGTGCCAAGACGTGTCCATTGTCAAGGACAAGAACGTAAAATGATATTACCCACTCTTCTCAAACCTTCGGTTACCTCAGAGAGTCTCTCCCTAACTA
This sequence comes from Escallonia rubra, assembly GCA_033065855.1. Lineage (NCBI taxonomy): Eukaryota > Viridiplantae > Streptophyta > Magnoliopsida > Escalloniales > Escalloniaceae > Escallonia > Escallonia rubra. Next base: position 207,258 of record JAVXUO010000600.1, on the reverse strand, counting down.
TACTTCATGTAACTGCCTTTCTCCTTTATCAGTATATTTTCCTCCCCTCATCCCTTTTCCCTTCCTCCATCTTCATTCATCAATCATGTTGAGGATATTGCCCACAGAATTAGAGTGGAGTTGGAGGGTAAAAGGTATTTGCTACTTCTTGATGATGTTAAGAGAAATATCGATTTACGTAGAATTGGAATTCCTCAAAGTATGAACGGTATAAAGGAAGAGTGATGCGATGGGATGCAAGTACATTTTTAGATATAAACGATGTTTTATTGTCTTTTCCAATTAATGCTCTTCCTTTGAACGGTATAAAGGAAGGGTGATGCTAATTTGCTGCATGAATGTCAAGACATACATTTTTATACTATGATTTAATGGATTTGGAGTGCGTCTTCTAAATGTTTCTCCTTATTTCTCTATGCTAATAGAAATGACTACGTAATTAGACAGCAATATAGAGATTCTTTGGTAATTCTAAAACATATTTATTCCGCTTTTTTGTAATACGCTTGAGCGAAAATTGCTAAGGTACTAGATGTTTTAAAGTTTAAATTGTTCGAGATGTGCTAAAATGCAGATCATGCTTAACAATGGCTACGACCAGCAGAATATATTACGTCGGTTTCGATACTTGAAAGTTTTTAAGTCTTATATGTAAATTTAAATAGACATCTTTTTGTCTTCGTGATATTCATATCTATTCTTTTGACTTTTGCCTATTATAATGAATGGGTCGCACACGCATCGTCTGTGCACGACAACATTTCTGGTCAAATATTAATAAGCAATGTCCTTGTGCATATCTGCTAATTTTGATTGGGTAACTATATAGATGTACAAAAAATAAAAGCTTATTTAGTACACAATAAAGAAAAAGTAAATTCTACTGATAAAAATATGCGGTGAACATATTGAAATCAATTTGCTATTGCATAAGACCTTTGAATGGGTTGTCCATAACATTAGTTATATATTAGTTTAATTTTGATAGAGAAAATTTTGGTGTATATATTTGTTTATAGCATGTTATAAAAGTTAATCAACACAACTAATAAAGTAAGGATGTTGTGACATTTTTAGAAGTAGAGAAAATAGTAATCAATGCATGAAGTAATTATATAAAGATTAAAAAGTTTAACCAACATGACTATATACTATAGCTCAAAACCTCGTTGTAAGGAAATTGCTAAACAAAATTTAACCAACATTTCACATAGTATACAATAAGCATGCTTACTAAGTAAGATTTATCTTTAGATACAATAATGATTTTAGTCCAAGTTTTAGTCTACATTCATCACACAATAACTAATATCTTTTTAGATTTTATATGCAATTCTATTCAAAATTATAAAAGTTAACATAATTAAAATCATAAATGGTATATTGCTAATGCAGAATTTAGAATGCTTAATAGTTAATTACTCACAATAAAAATACCATAGAAAAAAATTAGTTCAAAACTTTTTCTACATAAAATTAGTTGAATTTAAGAAAAGCTTACATAATTAAGGTTTTAAATTTACACTATTTTTTTTAATGTATTTCATATAGAATCTGCATATTATGGTATTTTTACATTTAACCAATGCGACTAAATATGATACCGCAAAACTTTAGAGTAAGGAAATTATTGACCAACATTTTTAATCAAAATAGTTATCAAGTTAGATTCATATTTGAATTTAGAGAAATCTAAAATATGAATTTGAAATAGAACCTAATTTATCTCTTAAGTTACTTTTTTTACAGGTTAATATTTCATGTTAGAGAGCTTTTTCGATATACAATAATCCAATAAAGTCATAATATATTACTCTATTGGTTAGAAAATTTTAAATATTTTGAATTAATTTTTGAATTGCATAAGGCTAATTATTTAAATGTCCATTATATTTGTTGATTTAATTAATTACAAAATTAAGGATCCTGTTCAAAATAATGTTAAGAGATCTTTAGTATTATTAATGTGCTTAACATTAGTTTTTATAACTCTTATTATATTAAAAATACAATGCAATAAGGTGTCATGATTGCATTTCTCGCCTCAAATATTAATTATTATAACTCTGGATCCCAAGTCAAGCTCGAGTAAGTTAATAAAATATTTTAAAAAGTTACAAAAAAGTGTATGAATGAATACCACATTTCAAGAAACAAAAAGCGATTTACATCTTATGGGAAAAAAATCTACTTCTGCTAAAACTATAATTGCAGTTAGTAAGAAATTTTTAATATTTTATTTGTAAAAGTTTCAAGTAACTTGTCAAAACTAAATTATTATTAAGTTCTTTTAGTGGCCCAATTTGATTCATTTAAAAACCAAGTCTATTAGCTTGAAAAGTTAGGTTAAGAGCACTCTGCGAAATTGTTTAGACATAAAAATTAGGATTCTATCCAAATTTAAATGAATAATTAGATCAAGTTTTTATTTATATCTCATAAGTTATTTTTTAGGTCTATGGATTTTAGTTTTCATATTAGAAAACACTTTCAAGAACATAATTGTCAAAACAAAGTCTTAATAGATTAGTATATTGATTAGATAGAGTTTTAGAAGGATTCGAATTGGGTTTTAAATTAATTGTTTTCTTCTAAATCGAAAGTATAGTTTTTGTTTTATAAAAATATGAGTTTTAATATTCATATTAGAGAGTAGTTTTGAAGATACAGTAGTGAATATTAAGTCCTAATAAGTTATTATAATGATAAGGTTGAGTTTGAGAATGATTAGGATTAGTTTTTAAATTTTAAGGACATAATTGTAAAAAAGAAGTCTTAATAGATTAGTATTTTGATTAGGCAGAATTTTATTATGATTAGAGTTAGTTTTTAAATTAAATAAGACTTACTAATATAAAAGATAATTAATCTGGGGACGTCTCATATAAAGAAACGATGATGTGTCGCGCAAAGAAGTTATCAATGTCTCTCTCGCTTCGCTTATTATATATTATATAGATTAGAGTTAGTTTTTAAATTAAATAAGACTTACTAATATAAAGGATAATTAACCTGGTGACGTATCATATAAAGAAGCGATGATGTGTCGTGCAAAGAAGTTATCAATGTATTTCTCGCTTCGCTTATTATATATTATATATAGATATAGATGATAGAAATAGAAACGCAACCCAATGAGTTTGAAGGCTTGACCTATTAAATCAACATGTATCTATAAGAGAGAAAGAACATATTAAACAAAAATATAAGTCGAGGACATGGGAAAACGAGAGATACATGTATCTATATATAAGAGAGCAAGAAATTAAGAAAAGTAAGATAATATGCATGGAAGAAACTCAAGAAAGTACATATCAAACACTAGTATACATCAAATGAACATGAAATATAAAACTTATTACATAGGAGAAACTGGAAGTACACCACACACAAATACTAGTCTATGACATGGGAAAATACTTAAAACACCAAAAGCGACCACTCTGATATGTCATTACAGCGGGAACTACATAAAATATCCATTTGCCATGGAGAGTAATCAAGGACAGCATGAATAGTCCCAGAGAATTGGCTCAAGGAGGAGAGAGGGATGGGAAGTTTGTCCTTGGGCAAGGCTGGGATGGTTGGCAATGTGGGCTTAGGGAGGCCATGGATTTCAGGCAGATGTGGCAGCTCGGGCACATTAGACAGTTCTGGCTTTGGCAGAGAAGGGACATCGGGCAGTGTTGGCATCTCCACCGTGGGGAATGGTGGCAGCTCAAGTAGTTCAGGTTTAGGAAGCTCAGGCAAAGCAAACCGAGAGTTTAACCCCGATTGAGCAATGAGCATAACCAGTCGTTTATATAGAGAGGGATGTGGTGAACACAAAGGACTCGAGGGGTTGGTTGGTGGGAGATTAATGCAGTGTTTGTTCATCTCCTCATCCATCCAACATGAAATATAGCAACACTCACTTGGTCATCTGGTAGTTAAAGAGCCAATTAGGTAATCTAAATTTGGCTTATGTCAAATGCGCTCTCTCCGTTCAATATCGGTAATAGGAGCTAATGGTACAAAGCTAGGCTCTCCAAGCAACTTATTATAAGGTACATATGACAGGAGAATCATGTAGCAGTACATATATAAGACTTACTAAAAGCTATTTAAACTCGATCTCGATCCAAGAAGGATTTTCCATCAAGCTGAATGCCTTGTTGCAGTGCCAGGATTTTCCATCAATTTGTGGGACAACATTCTTTGAAAACAATGTATGACCAGGAATTGAATGGACGAATATGAAAATTAACTCAAGTTGGTCCCCGTTATGCTGTATTTGCAGTCCCCCTACATCATTTTGTATGAGGGTCAAGAGGCCATGATCTTAAGTGAGGTGGCATGCCCATTGCAAGATCAGGCTGAGGACAAAGCGGTTATAGATCTATATCTATCTTCTATGCTATTTAATCGAGAAAATATTTAGTGGTTGTCTAACACCACGTCATCAGCATACGTAGTGTTAGACTACCACAAATATCATGCCAACTAAGTGAGGGTGGCAAGTTGTGGGCCAAATGTCCAGTTGGATCTAAATTCTTAACCATGGTTAACTATGATCAAAAGAAGTAAAGAAAAAAATTGAGAAAAAAAAAAGAAAACACAAAGTCAAACCCTAATTTCCCTCTGCCCTTCATCTTCCACAACCACCAAACTGCCTTTCCGATGGCTGCCGCTGCCGCTGCAATTGCCATCATCCGACGCCTGAGACCATACTGCACCATCACTGTGCACCACCACTGCATCCTGGCGTTTGGTGATGATACGTATCTCGTTTGCACATCCTTCACCAAATTTAATTAACATCTAGTTGCAATTATGTTTCGTAGATTTTGATAGGAGAAAATCTGATGTCAAACCCTAATTCTTATCATTTGTGAATTAACAATTGATTAGATCCCACATAAGATGTCAAACTTCCTTGAAGTCATCAAACTTCAAGGACTTCTGTACTGCACTCCTTGCAATTATGCTTCATGCTTTATTTCATAGATTGCAATTGTTAACAGCAGATTGTACTTCTTGTGAATTAACCTACTGTAATTGCTATGTGGAAGATAAGAATTAAATGAGGAAAAACCTATCTGTATCCCATTTCTCCTGCAGTGCTAAGGCAAAATGCAATGACCATCACCATCAATTCCAGCTTCGCTGCAGGAGCCTGTATTCAGGCTGCTCATTGAGACCCCGAAGCCGTGGGCTCGGGCTGCTGCACCACCGCTGTGATGTTGCAGTCCACGGGGGAAGAAGGTGGTGCAAGCAGCTGCTGCGATGGTGGTTTTGACCCTTCCCTTGTTTCTCTACCCTCCAGCAAATTACTTGTGTTGATCATAAAAGGGATGCAATTTCTCTGAACTTAAATACATGGAGCTGGAAGGAAGGCGCTAGTGAGGCGACTTGAAGAAGAGTGAGGAAATGATGATGCAGTTAGTGAAGCGACTGATATTCCTCAATCGGTTAATGGTATGCCGATCTTGGATCCCCCTCGAGTGAGGGCCTAGGGAACACACAATAATAGGATCAAGGGGACACTTGAGAAGGCACGAAAACGAAGAACTCCGAAAGGAACAACTAGCCAACTTCCTAGAAGTGAAGCCGATGGTAACTCTTTTGTTTTTTCAATTAATGAGATATATATTTTTGTGCTTTTGCATACACATTGTATATAGTGACCAAGTTTATTTATTCTGTAGATCAAGCTATGCAGTTTACAAACTATATTCCTCTTGATGTGTCTTCTATATCGGTGTCACAACAATTATCATAAGTTATTCTGAGCCAATGGACAACACCTTCTACCATGAGTTCATACCTTGTTTTGGTAATACTAGTGTCACGCCACTTTTGAGTCAGGTAATAAAAGTTCTAATTTCTTTAACAACGTTTTTTCTAATATAATAATACTTACTGAAAATTCATTTCTTTATTTCAGAGGTCATCCATTAGTTTCGTCAGTTTGCTTAACTCTTGTCATGTTAACCCATAGTATAGGTATACTTTGTCCTTATTAATAACTTCTCGTCAAAAACACTTACATGAATTTTTTTACCAATGGAGGAACATCACACGAAGGAATGTCACGCAAGCACTGAAGCTCCAAGTTTATCATACTTGAAAACTTCTAAATGAAGATTAGTAATTTAGTCATTCTTTTTAGTCATTGTACTTTTGTTTATTAGGATTTCCTTTTCATTTGTGAACGAAATAAATTGTTGATAAGTGATAGTGGTGACGGTGGGACTGGTTAATGACTTGATTATGTTTTGCTTGATGTAGTGGTGGCTAGTTGTTCAACTTCTGTTACGAGGTTGATTACAAGAATTTAACAACAGATGAATTGTTAATTCAGAGGACTTCAAGGAGTACAGTACTTGACATTTGCAACTCTAGTGTAAAAACCAACTTAATGCCAGAGTAGTAGCCTTTAATGCCGACTGATGCACGTTATCTCGATTAGTGTAACATTCAAAGATGTACCTTTCAATGTATATACTATGTGCAATCTTGACCATCTAGAACCGTTGATATATGTTAAAATATTCCCTTGCCACATGTTGTCCCTATTTCTTTCACGTCAACCACCTTTCATCAACGGTCCTAGAGAGTTTAAATCATGCAATATTTGCTCCTTACCATTACAGAAAAGTGCTCTGATATTTTTGCTAGTCACTTTCATATTCAAGAGTATTAGTAGTCAAGTTTGCAGCAATTGCTGGGAAAATGTAAGGAGAATAATTACTTTACCTAACATTTTTTATTAACATCACTACTTTACCTAACATTTTGGATTAAGCAGACCATTAAGTAAAGACAGGAACTTCTCTAATCAAGAGCAATGATGAAAGAGAAGGCATGTGAAGTTGCCATTACGAGGAAATACCTATTTTGCTTCTACAAAGAAAAGAAGGAAAAGGAAGTGCACGCTGCTCAGTTTCACGGTGACCCCCTCTGCTTTGGCAATCATATTTTTGGGTAATGGACTTGAATAATCAACACGTTCCTTAGTTGCATGATGGGTTCTTGACTCCTATACTCACCGAATATACCCGGGGAGATGAAAGAGAGACAAGAAAGAAATGAGCGGACGACTTTTCGCTGACTTTTGGCTGGCATACTGTCACATCTTGTCCCCACCCCGTCCGTCCACCACAGTGTGTAGGGGACGGTCTTAAAAAAAAAAAAGATCTGGGCCGAGATCGCGCAAGCAAATTAGCCTATTTTTCTCACGCGGTCAACGGATCAGCTCCCATATATATATATATATATATATATATATATATATATGTGAAATGAGATGGTGATGGTGATGGACGAACTTACAGATTGAGGACCTAAACAACCAAAAGGGTAACACAAACCAAGTGGTACTTACCATGGACGGTGGAAACCCTAAATTCAAACATGTTCAAGAAGATCTAAACATCCAATCTCCCAAGTCCCCTCGGGAACTCGAACCCTTCATCGTCTCAACTTCTCCAAACCAGTTTATTGCCAGTTGAATTGCTGATGGTGTTCTTTTATTACCAGAAGAGAAACTCCTATACTCATCCGCCTTTCCCCAGGTCGTCACAGCATATACCCGGAGAGATGAAAGAGAGACAAGAAAGATATGAAATGGGAGACCAAAGAGAGGAGAAAGAATCGAAATGTATTCAAATGGTTTAACCTGAAAAATGAAAAAGGTGGACGGGAAATTTAAAAATTTTCAAAAATTTCAATTTTAAATAAACCATGGTTAAGAATTTAGATCCAGCTAGACATTCGTCCGACAACTTGACACCCTCGCTTAGTTGGCGTGATATTAATGGTAGTTTAACACCACGTATGCCGATGACGTGGCGTTAGAGAACCACTAAATATTTTATCCTTATAATGAGAACAACATTATGAATTTTGGTGTTGGTGTTACACTGAAACTCATTTAGGTGCCAAGACGTGTCCAATATCAAGGACAAGAATGTAAAATGATATTACCCACTCTTCTCAAACCTTCGGTTACCTCAGAGAGTCTCGCCCTAACTATACTTCATGTAACTGCCTTTCTCCTTTATCAGTATATTTTCCTCCCCTCATCCCTTTTCCCTTCCTCCATCTTCATTCATCAATCATGTTGAGGATATTGCCCACAGAATTAGAGTGGAGTTGGAGGGTAAAAAGGTATTTGCTAGTTCTTGATGATGTTAAAAGAAATATCGATTTACGTAGAATTGGAATTCCTCAAAGTATGAACGGTATAAAGGAAGGGTGATGCGATGCGATGCGAGTATTCACCATTTTTAGATATAAACGATGTTTTATTGTCTTTTCCAATTAATGCTCTTCCTTTGAACGGTATAAAGGAAGGGTTCCTTTGAACGGTATAAAGGAAGGGTGATGCTAATTTGCCGCATGAATGTCAAGACATACATTTTTATACTATGATTTAATGGATTTGGAGTGCGTCTTCTAAATGTTTCTCCTTATTTCTCTATGCTAATAGAAATGACTACGTAATTAGACAGCAATTTAGAGATTCGTTGGTAATTCTAAAACATATTTATTCCACTTTTTTGTATTACGCTTGAGCGAAAATTGCTAAGGTACCAGATGTTTTTAAGTTTAAATTGTCCGAGATGTGCTAAAATGCAGATCATGCTTAACAATGGCTACGACCAGCAGAATATATTACATCGGTTTCAATACTTGAAAGTTTTTAAGTCTTATACGTAAATTTAAATAGACATCTTTTTGTCTTCGTGATATTCATATCTATTCTTTTGACTTTTGCCTATTATAATAAATGGGTCGCACACGCATCGTCTGTGCACGACAACTCGTACTATATATAAAGGCAAAATTTCTTTTTGTATAACACCTCTTTGGTATTACCAACTATCTATTTAGAATGCCGACAAGTGACATTTCAAGAGGTTTTTTGAAAAATGACGCAAAATACAAATCTTAAATGATAAACAACTACCTATAAAAGACATGTTTGATTTTCATAATTTAAACTTTATTAAAAAAATATAGTTAAAATAAATTATAAAATCCAAACTTGATATTACAAAATTTTCATATTGCTAACTTTATCTTTGTACATGTTTGGTTTTAACAATTTCAAATTCATTAAAAACTTGGTGTTAAATTAAAGTTAAGTTTGATATGATGATAAAATTTTGCAAACTTATTTCGCCATACGCATAACCAACTTATTTTTCTGTGATTTAGGATTTATTTTATCGAACGTGATAATAAATACTTATCAAAGTCATAAGTCGATGGTACAATTCATTCCATTTCCCAGAAATTGACCTCTAAAGACACTGTGAGTTATGTCACAACTCTATGTGTATACTGTTTTTATACTTGTGCTAAAATCAGTATCTCTTGTCCAAGCCTCAAATGCTCTTAAATCAACTCACAAAATCTTTTTCGCTTTTTGACAGTACACAAATCAAATGTACCACCAAATTGTATTACATCCACGTCGATATCCAAGAAAAGTTTCACACTGAGGTCAGTTAAAAAAAACTTATGAAACACAAAGCTTTAACTGTTGAACGTGGAAGCAGCTGGCAAAATCATAACCACGACCATCAAGAAGCAGACCATATACAAATCAAGCATCGAAGGTGTGAAAACCTCCTGAAGGAATAAATAACTCCATTCTTCTAACAATTACTAAATATCGCCTCACTTATGTAAATGTACGTTTCAAGGCAAGGCATAACAAAAGCTATATTCCAAACATCAAAATCTGACCACTAAAAACTTAGGCCGGGGAGTCTACATAATCTTAAGGTAAAGTCTAGGCTCTGATAACAAAGATGTCATGGCTCCGACCCGGAGGGGGACTTTCACATATTATTGCATAAGATTCTAACTTACGAGAAATAGACTACCCTAACATACACAAATACATAAGATTCAAGTTTATCACATGGAATGCTCGATCCAGGGCAGAGATGAAGTGACTGAGTTGATATGAGAATTGAAGATACCAGTGACAGTACCAAGCAAGAGTAACACCTCCTATGTATGGTAGCAATTCACAAGCTACTGAAAAATTACACCTTAACCACCACTATATGTAACCACCTTAACTATTTATAGCTTTGGGATATGGTTGATGGACGGACATCATATGTTGGTCACAGCTCAAAATGAACGTTTTCTTTGTTAAGCATCCCCCAATTAATAATAAAGTGATGCATAACCAATCACAGAGAAAAATAGCGCCGTATTGATGCTAATAAATTTTTTTATGACACGCCTCCGCTACTTGTCTTCACCATGAAGATAGGTGAAAAGGGATATCCATGGCCCAGCAGTGTGGAAATTTCAGAAGACAAACTAGTCCCTTGATTTCTTCTTCTATTGCAATATTCAGATTACTAATGATGTTAAGCCTTAAGTTCAAAGAGGTGGGAGCCATAGCAGCCGAAGACTAAAAAGCAGGTCAACTGGAGGTCGACCCTAACAAGTCATTCGTTTATATTACCAGTTGAAGCTCATCTTTCTTCTCACACTTGATGTGCACGGTCATGGCCTCTCCTTACATGTTTCGAAGGGTACTATACTTGTCACATGTATGCGCTTGGCTTCTCTTTGCCATGAACTGCAGAGGATCGGTTGGTGCAGCCGGTTTCACGAATGAGACGGATCGACAGGCTTTGCTCGCGTTCAAGGATCTAATTCAGGAAGACCCTTTTGCAGTCCTTAGCTCATGGAATGATTCTCTCCATTTCTGCGAATGGAAAGGAGTTACTTGCGGTCACCAGCATCAACGAGTAACAGCAGTAGAGTTGATGTCACAAAATTTAGTGGGTTCACTGTCTCCTCAAATTGGAAGGCTGACCTTCCTTAGGAAGATATATCTCGACAGCAATGGCTTCCATGGCACCATTCCTCCAGATATAGGCCAATTGTTTCGTCTACAGTCTCTTTCGCTGTATAACAACTCTTTCCGAGGTAAGCTTCCTATTACTTTCACCAATGGTTAATTAGATAAGGCACCTTCAAGTTTATCCATGATAGCGTTTGGCACCATAAAGTTCGTTTTAGCTATCCCACGTTACAAACTTGCATAAATGTGACATCTAGTACTCTCCCACCAAATTCTGTCAAGATCTTCGTCAAAGTGACGAGGTTGCAAAATTTTCAGGTATCCGAGAGTTCACAATTTTCTAGGGCTTTTTTTTTTCCTTCTAATCTCCTTCTTCCAATCACTGGACAGCCTCGACCCCCATTGCAACCCACACCAGCCACACCTACTGCCATCACCTCCCCCCAATCAACCACCACACTTGGCGCCACCACACTTGGCGCCACCAGCTTGTCGCTATCAACCTCCACGCCTACCCTTACCAATTGAAAACCAAATCCAAATCCTAAAATCCAATTGTCGACGGTGGTGAGTATGGTGATTGGTGGACGCGGTGGTTGGTGAATAGAGTGGTGATGGCACTTGCACATTTGGGGTAGTGATGCGGCGATTTGTCAGCGTGTGACGTGGTGTGGTGATTGAAGATCGTGCAGTGTGTGGTGGTTCGTGTAGCAACATGTGGGTTGCGTGGTGATTTCTACTGTGGTTGTGGAGTGGTTGTTAGGTGCGTGTCACGAGCTCAGGGTTGATGACGACGAGGCCGCCGGCGCTGCCAGGGTGGAGGGGGTGCACTAGGAGTTGTGCTTGGCGAGTGCGACCGATCTTCTTATGGGAAAAGATGGAGGCGGTACCGCGGCTTCAATTTTGAAGGTCAGTGTGATTCTACGGTGAACTTGTGGCGCAGGAAAAGTCGATAGGGGCAAAATTGAGATCAAGGGTGGCTTTCTGATCTTGGAGACGTCGAAGGAGAGGACTGAGATGGTGTTTGTGGGATGGTGTTTGTGGGATAGTGGTTGTGGGTTCAGGTATTTAAAGGGTTTTGTCACAACTGCCTTCTAAAGTTGAGCCAAATGTCCTTTCAGCTGAAAATAATAAGAGGGTGTTAGATGTCACACTTATACAAGTTTATGGGATGAGATAATTAAAATAAACATCGTGGTGTCGAACGCAACCATGGGTAAACTTGGGTGCACCTTGCATAACTAACCCCTTTCACCAATTGCTAACTAGCATAGTCCGAGCAATGCTTGGGAAGTTATAGCATGGTATCTAAAAAATCGGGTTGATAGATAAGAAAGTTTTCTAAATGCACATTTTAGATATTCATTTTTAATTAGGTTAAGAAGAATATAGTTATGTTTTGGCAATGGATACTAAAATTGGCGGTATCAGGCTAACAATGATTATGAAGTAGCCTTAATGGTTATCATAGTATTACTTACTCGTACACTTTCATACAGAAAGAAGAAGAAAAGATAAATGCATACTTTCTGGTAATTTATTAAGATAAAAAATAAATATTTGAAAGAATCAGTAGTATATGTTAAGTTCTTCTTCATATCATGTCTTACTGTTATGACATGCATTACGGTAGAACAAACGAAGCAAGGCATTGACTATGAAAGGAGATGCTCTTTTTTCACTTTTGTCTACAAGAGAGACTCTTTCTGGAGAGGGACAAAAATTGCCGCGACCAAGAGAAGTTTTCCTTAATTATATGGTTTTTTAATTTACATGAAGCTATAACTTTCTATATAGTATTTTAACTACCTTTTAAACAAATGAGATGAATCCATCATTTTCTCGTTATCCTTATTTTTTGTGGAATGATAATTAATTAAGTTTTGCTCATTACAGTTTCACTACAAAAAGAAGAAGAAAACGATAAGTCTATATTTTCGAGTTCTGTACCAAAATAAAAACATAAACATTTGAAAGGTACCGGTACTAAAACAAGTTACTATATGATATTTTGAGACGAAACTAAAACATTCTATATAATAACATGCTTTAATTGTTGTTCGTTCTCGAAAGCAGCAAGGTTATTTTCAGTTTCTAATTTGCTATTCTACTCCCACATTTGTACCACACAAGTAAGCCAATGTCACCAAAATATTTTCAAGGATGAAAAATTGATGAAAAGCATGTTGCCCAATTAGTAATGCTCCTTTACAAATGGTGTATTCTTGTATGTCCAACATATGAGCACACTATATTAGCGAAAATAATAAAGTATATGTAGGTAAAATCTGGTGCAATTAGCCAAATGTAATTTTAGTAAAATACATTAAATCTCTTTAGCAATTGTTACAATCTGTCTAATAATATAAATAATCAATTAGAATGATTATGATGGTGGAAAAAACAAGTTATGATACAATGTATCTAGAAAAGTTAACTAAAGAATTAGATAGAGTTCGATTCATGGGTTATAACACAATATACCTAGAAAAATTAAATAAAAAAAACTAGATAGAGTTCCTTTTAAATTGTCCAATTTAAGTAAAACTTTACCAGAGAGTTGGAAGCAAAAAAGATGACATTTGGCTCAAAATTAGAGCTAAACTAGCCTAGTAATCCGAGCCAAGCTCGGGCCAGTTTATAAAATATCATATATTTTAGGGTTCTAAAAGTATTTTATGCGTTTTACATACCATAAAACAAAAAGGACATTAACATTATTAAAAAAAAATTGATTTGACTATAAAGAATCCTTAGTACCTAATTTAAATTGTCAGGTAAGATTTGACTTCCTTAAGTAAAATATCAAAAATTTAACTTACTTTCATTACTCCTAACTTTTGAGTATTAAATAACATTGTGTTAAATTATGATACATGCCGTCATTATGAGATGTTTGCATACACATGTGTTTTTATCCTAATTTATTTATATTGTCAGCTGATAGACAAAGAATAAGATACAGTGAAGCCGCTAAATACTTACATTATTTAAGATTTTGTTTAAATTGTCAAGTATTTCAAATGAATATTGCCTTAGCATTTGAGTACTAGAATATCATGCTGGCGCCATATAGAGTGAAATAGAAAATACAATTATTTTTGTAATTAAAAAATAACGGCGCTATTACGTATCCTTTTTGAAATGTAAATGTTATATATAGTTTTTATTTCTTTAACTTCAAAGGGATTTGAAAGTGTTACATATATTTCTGAGCTAATTATAATGGTCAAGTAGAAATAAAAAAAGGAATAAAGTTGTACTTCAAATTTAACAAGACTTAGATATACACCTTATTACTTTCAAGATAAGTTATTACCTTTTGCCAAAAAAACAATTTAACAGAATGACCACATAGTATTCAATACTTTCATATATATATCGATTTTTTTTTAATTCTTGTAAGATTCTTGTAATGAGGGCGTTCAATTGATGAAGATGATGTGTCCTTGTTTTGGAGAATTAAAATTATTCTCGACATCATCTATAACTACTATTTGTCGCCAAACTTCTATTGTTCTCATATCTACTATATACATTTAACGATTTTTCTCATGAATTATGCTTGCTTTAGCACAACATGATATAATTTTATAAACCAAAATATGTCATGTTATACTTATAACTATGATAAGCTTGCAAATGATAACATATGTCATTATATTAAGATAATATTATAGGACGAGCATTAACCAACTGCCTGCTATTGAATTTGCACAATAATCACTGCTCATAATTATAATCAATTCCGTTATAATCAGAATTAAGTTTTAATGCTTATAACCTGCCTAAGATTTTACTAATTATGTGAAAACTTAATTAATTATAAATAAAAAAATTTGTTGATCGTTGGGGCCCTATGTAAAAACGAACTGGTTTACCGTCAGTTTTGTAGAATTACATGGATATATACATTTTTGCATCTTATAGGTTTTATATCTTCTCGTATATAGTAATTAAGAATTATTTGATTTAATAATATATTTTTTTCCTAATACATATGTGATTTATTTTCATAATCTCATATATGCGACATAGCCACTTTGTTGGTGGTGCGGTCTTATCAAAGCAAAAAAAGTCCCATAATTTGATTATTAAAATTATATATTTTATAGATAATTTTTTGCAATGATTAAGTTATGTGTAAATATATGCATATATTAAATTATAATACACCTATATTAAGTCTAATATAATTTTTTCTACTAAATCTCATATGTTATTTTTGTTTTCTAGATATATGATTTTTTATATCTGTATGAGAAAGTTAGTTTAAGGACATTATCATCAATATTAAGTCTTAATAAATTAGTATATTTAGAGTTTGAGAATTATTTTTCAGATTATATAAGCTTTCCTAACGTAGCCCTCGTATAATTCCTGCAAACTTAAATTAACTTAAACATAAGGATCACATCAAAGACAATATTTGCATACATTTAGATACACTAACTTGTTTAGTATATATCTTTAAATCTTTTTCAATTTCTCATGCGATAAGAAGATATGTACAACTGTATAGCGACAATTAATGATCATTAAATATTTTTAAATTTTTATTAGTAGTGCAAAAAAGGTGATTTCTAAAATAGTCGCTAAAAATGTTAGCAAAAATGTTGCTAACTATATCTAGCTATTATTTGTTGTCTCTATCCAAGAGATTGTAGTTATCTTCTGACAACTAAAGTAGTAGCAAAAATATTATCATTAGCACCTAATTCCATATGTGTGTGTGTGTGATAGGTAGGTTTTAGAATTTAAAATAAATTTTTTTTTATTATAAGAGGTTTACAAAATAGAGATAAGGATCCCATCTAAGATAATATTAAAAAATTTTAGTGATATTTTCATATTTGATATGATGGTGTGCCGAACAAAGAAGAGAAGCGATGGATTTTATCTCGTTTCTCACTTGCTCATTACACACTCTATAGATGAGCTTATAAAGTTTAACAAAAATCATTATATATTATACTAATTATCTATATCTTTTGGTTGGGGGGGGGGGGAGGGGGGATGTAATATTAAATATTCACATAACACTCATTGCTAATAGATATAAACGACTTGTAGTCAAAACTAAGGTAGCGTTTGGTAAAACTTTCAGTTTTGGTTTTCTGTTTTCTAAAAAACAAAAACAAAAACCAGTTTAATATTTTTTACAAAAACAAGTGAGTGTTTGATTACCCAGTTTTTATTTTGAGTTTTTTTTTTCTTTTGGGTGTTTGATTACCTAGTTTTTATTTTGAGTTTTTTCTTTGGTGGTGGTTTGCGGTGGCGGTGGTGGGGCGTGGCAATGGCTGACGGTGGTGGTGGTCGGCCGTCGGTGGTGGCTGCCGGCAGTCGTCGGCTGTGGCTTATGGCTACCGGCCGCTAGAGGAGGCTGCCGGTCACCAGCGGTGGCCAGTGGCGGTGGGCGGTGGCTGCTGGCAGTGGGAGGAGGGTGGTGGTGGTCTCAAAATAGAAACTAAAACTGAAAACTGAAAACCGAAAACCGAAAACTCCTTTTTGGAGTTTTCAAAAACAACCCTGTTTTAAAAACAAATTTTCAAAACTGAAGGAAAAAAAAACTGTGTGCCAAAGTGTTTACTTTTTTCAGTTTACAAAATTGGGAAAAAAACTGAAAAAATAAGTGTTACGAAACAGGTCTAATACTTATAATTAGTTTGAGATTTTTAATTATTCTTATTATTCATGTAAAGCTTACTAAGTAGATAAATTAGCTAGTCTTTTTATTGATCCTTAGTACCTTAAAAAAAATTATTTTGGGCTATATTTGTTTACCGTTTATCTATACATAGATACATTGCACGAATCATTTTTTTTTTCAATTTCATATGTGACTTTTTTGTGAATCTTATATAAGAGATATAGTCAAGTTCTAGGTTGTAAGGTCATTCTTAAAAAAAAAAAAAAATGGCCTACAACTTGTTTATTAAAGATGTACATTAGGCAACTATTTTTTTTAATGTTATAATAACTAAAGTTGATAAAAATCAATAAATTCATATATCATTTCAATTCATTATGCAATTACGTGTTTTTATCTTCGTGTTACGGAGTGACTTAATAACATATAAATTAAAATTAAGTCATACAAAGGTAGTAAATTGGTTCACTAGAGTTAAGAATATTTGAAGTTAATTCTCATTTTATGTAAGCCTTGGTACTATAGCCCTCATTAAGTATGCAAAATTAAGTCAAAATTAAAAGTTTGAAACCCATCAAACAAAATTTGGAGACCTTTAGAGATTAATATTATAAGAATACAACTGTAAATTCTTTTTAAGTGTTAGATTTAGTAATATGCTTTATTATTATTGATCCTACTTAATTGTACATTGTTACATAACTTCTTTTTTGTTAAATCTCACATGTCATTTATGATTTTTAGATCTATTAATTCTCATTAATTTATACAACAATAATTGTTCAGAGATTAATCCATTTGTAGTCAAAATTAAGGTCTACTACCTATGATCAATTTATGATTTATTAATCATTCTTATTTATCATATAAAATAAGTTAACTAAAAAAATTAGATTCTTTTTGTTGGTCGCTAGGGGCCATATAAAAGAATAGTTGTTGGAATATATTCGTTTATTATTTATTTTAAAGAATTCCATAGCTACATTACATTTATCTTTGTTTTTTAAATTTCATATGTGATTTACTTTTTTAAATCTTTATATAAGAGAGGATAGTCAAATTTTAGGTTGTAAAGTCATGTCTAAAAAAATTTTGCCATGCTACTCGGTAATCAAAGTTATACATTATGCAAGTATTTTTATTTTTTTTTACAATGGCTACTATAACTCATAAGCTAATAAATGCAATTCATTTTTAACATCATTTTTTTCTTCCAAATCTCCTATGTTGTTTTCATTTTCAACAATATGTATTTCCTTCTTCATATTAGATAGTAATTTTAAGGATACATAATTCAAAATTAAGTCTTGGAAATGTAGTATATCAGTTTAGGAGAACTTTAAATTGTTTGAAGTTAGCTTTAAAATTACACAAAGCTTACTAATATAGTCTTCATTACTTTTGCACAATTCAGTTAATTTAAAAGTAAGGATCCCATCCAAAATCATATTCGGAGACCTTTGGAGACACTAATATGTTAAGTAAAATTGTTTTAGTTCTTTATAAGTATTAGATTATAAATATGCTTTACTTTTATGACGTAATGAATAAATTGAAATTATATAGCTATTTATTTTGTCTTGACCTTATTAATTTTTTTTTTTTTTGCCAAAGCGACTGTAAACTTTATAGATTATATAGATTACTATTTGCATTGATTATGGTAGATATAAATTACAGCAAACTTTTATGTTGTACATTTTTTATTCTAATAGTCAAACTTGAGTTTTAATTGGCTGCTATACTGGTCAAGTATAGTTTTAGAATTAGTTTTCGATATATGATTTCTCATATATAAATTGATTAATCAAAAAATAAGGACTGCATCCAAGTAATATTAGAGAACTTTATGTATAATAGTTTTCATAAATCCAACTTTACATAGAAAAATATAATGTGATGATGTATAGTGGAAAAAAGCTAACATAACGTGTTGATGTTCGTAATGAAGTTATCATCGAATTTTATTGTTTTTCTTGCTTCGTTATAATAGATTATGTAGATGTAAATGCATTTTATAAAACAACCCTCCCCCTCTCTCTCTCTTTCTCTCTCTCTCTCTCTCTCTCATGCGCTCGCGCGCCCATCTATATATATATATATATATATATATATATATATATATATATATATGCATTGTAATCATTAAAGTAGATCTATCTTAAGTGTAAGATCAGTATCTAATAAATCTGATATGCTATAAATCCTATTTTACACATGATGTGATGATGTGTCCCACCAAGAAGCTAACATAATGTGCTGATGTCTTTCGCAGTGAAGCTATGGTTAAATTTTTCGCTTCGCTTATTATAATCATATAGATATAAATTTATTTTTTTATAGTGGTTATCTTAAATATTTACAAATAGATACATACATACACACATACATACATATATATATATATATATATATATATATGTGTGTGTGTGTGTGTACCTATAAAAGTTTGAATCTTGTAAATCACTTTATTTCATTTTTTGTCCTTCATTAATCACTCCAATAACAATTCTACCCTTATAAATACTATTATTATCCCACCCTTTCATAAGTACTATTATTAATTATTAATTTTTATTTTAATTTCCGGTTTTGCCTTCTTTTAGTTATTACAATGACAATCCTAGCCTTCCCTAATTATTTTTTTGTAACGTATTTAATGAACATCAGGTCATAAATTTCATCTAAAATTACATATACACACTGAGAAACAAAATATGTGGTTGCAATATATATGTGTGTGTGTGTGTGTAAACATAAAAATAAACACTACTCATAAAAGTATGAATGTTGTAAATTACTTTTGGACGATTATGTCCTCTGTTAATTACGTCAGTTACATTCTTACCCTTCTTTTATTATTCCCTTTAAAATTTTGATGAAATTAAAAGAACATTGGATAATGAATCTATTCTATACATTGAACAATGAAAAGTATAATGAGAAAGAAAAACAGAACAAAGAATTTTTTTTATTATTCTCTTTTTAATTTGGTTAAAATGAAATAAAAATTAGATATTGAACTGATTAATGAGAACTGTGATTTTTTTCCTTACGTTTTTAGGTTAGCAAACAATTAACCAATTGAAAACTGAAAAACAAAAACAAAATAAAGAAACTGAAATACATGAAAAATATATTAAGAAACAAAAAATTGTTGAAAAAAAATGATTATATATGCATAAAAAACAAGACTTAAATATGGTGTCAATTTGAATTGAAAATATGTTCGGTTATTATAGTAAGACTAGGTGTTTTGCATTTCTTATTAATGATATGCAAAGCACCTTGTCTTGAAAATTATAAATCTTAATCATAAACCAATTTAATAGATTACAAAAAACAAAGACATAGATTCATTCTATTAATTTCTTCATTTACTTTTATTTTCAGCAGTACCATCAAATATTTCTTCAATCCATAAGTCTACAAAGAATATTTCAAAAATATTGAACTAATTACAATTACGAACATCAAAATATACATTTCTTCTAAAACAATTCACAAACGAAATAAGAACATAATTGAATTACATTATTTTTATCCAAAAAATAATAATATCACCTCAGATATTACCCTTGATTATATCCACGTGCAACGCACGTGCTCTATACTAGTGTGTGTGTGTGTGTGTGTGTGTGATATATATGTGTTAAAATTACATTCATTTCAAGTGTAACATCATTTTCTTTAAATGTAATATGTTAATTTTATTTTTTAAGTATGTGAATTTTTATATCCATATTACAATGTGGTTTAAGGATACAATAGTTAAAATTAAGTTCTAATAAATTAGTTCATCAATTAGTAAAGGTTTCAAAAAGATAAGAATTATCTTTTTTAATTAGATAAGGCTTACTATTATGAAAATTAACTTATCAAGAATTAAGAACCACATTCAAGATAATATTGTTTTAATTTTTTATATGTATGAATTTTTTTTATCTATATTAGAAAGTGGTTTTGAGGATACAATACTAAAAATTAAGTCCTAATAAGTTAATTAATTAATTAGTTAGAGTTTCGGAACGTTCAGAATTAGTTTTTCAATTAAGAAAGGCTCACTAATATGAAAATTAACTTATCAAGAATTAAGAACCCTATCGAACATAATATATAAGACCTTTAGTGACACTTATAATGGTAGCGACACTTATAATGGTTATAATTCTATTTCACATTAGAAATATAATGCGGTGACGTGTCATGCAAAGAAATTATCTCTTGTGATGACGTGTCGCGCAAAGAAGTTTTTGCTTCGCTTGTTATATATTGTATAGACTTGTTCATGGACGATGAGCAATATTTGGCAGTACTGGAGGTGCATTGGTCAGAATTCATGCCTAACTGAGAACCGTTTCATGTCACAGGCAGAATCCCACCTTCAATCGGGAACCTCACCTCTCTTCTGAAGCTTCGTTTGGGCATTAACAAGCTAGAGGGAAACATTCCTTCCGAACTTGGGCAGCTTCGCAGCTTGAATATGTTTCATTTAGCTGCTAACCAGTTGTCCGGTACGATTCCCCTACAGCTTTACAACATCTCATCCATATATTCCTTTGCCCTTGCAGTCAACAGATTGCATGGTAATCTTTCACTAGATTTGGGCCTCACACTGCCAAACCTCAAGTACCTTTACCTTGGAGGTAACAAGTTCTCGGGTTCGTTTCCACCCTCGATGGCTAACGCTTCTGGACTTCTAGACTTGGATATGTCCTGGAACGATTTCGCAGGGCCTATACCGACGAATCTGGGAAACCTTCGCGACTTAGAGAATCTACAACTTAATGGAAACCGATTCGGGTCGAATAAACCGGACGACTTGAGCTTCATTGGTTCCTTGACAAATTGCACAAATCTACGACAGTTGATATTAACATATAATCAATTTGGAGGTGTGTTGCCCGGTTCTATTACAAATCTGTCATCTAAACTGGAGACATTGTGGCTGGGTATTAACAAAATATCTTGAAGCATACCACAAGAGATTGGTAACCTCAACAACTTGTACCTTCTAGCAATGGGTCATAACATGATCTCTGGGAGCATTCCTGAATCCATTAGGAAACTTTCCAAGTTGCAACGCATGTGGATTACAACAAATAACATCTCTGGAAAAATTCCATCATCCATTGGCAACATTACCAGACTTAGCTATCTGGATGCTGCAGAAAACATGCTCGAGGGCAGTATACCAGCTGAGTTGGGTAACTGTACGAAGCTACAAGCACTTGATTTATGAAGCAATCGCCTAACTGGCTTGATACCCGAGCAAGTTATTGGAATTTCTTCCCTCAGTATCGGCCTCTATTTGCGTCTAAATGAATTCACAGGACCACTTCCATCACAAGTAGGCAACTTGAAAAACCTCGGAGCATTGTCCATCTCGGGAAACAAATTGATAGGAGAAATCCCAAGCGCTCTTGGTAGTTGTCAAGTACTGGAGAACCTAGATTTGCATGGAAATTTTTTTGAAGGCGCCATTCCATCATCACTTGACCAATTAAAAGGCATCCAACAACTTGATCTGTCCCAAAATAACTTGTCTGGGCAGATTCCAGAGTTTCTAGGCAAGCTACCTCTAATGCGCCTCAACCTTTCGCATAATATGTTTGAGGGGGAAGTTCCAAAAGTGGGAGTTTTCAACAACATTAGTGCATTTTCAGTCGTGGGAAAGAATATGAAGCTTTGTGGAGGAATTCAACCACTGCATTTGCCTGCCTGTCCCATAAAGTTCTCAAAGAAGAATAAAAGAGCATTTTCAGACAAAATGATACCTTTTATAATTATTCTCCCCATTGTTCTGCTGTTAGTATGTCTTTTTTTGATCTTTTATCGACGCAAAAGATCCCAACAGAGAACCTCTTCTGCCTCACTCTTGGAAAACCAATATCCAAAAATCACTTATGCAGAACTTCTTCATGCTACCAATGAGTTTTCCCCAAGTAATTTGATTGGCGAGGGTAGGTATGGTTCTGTCTACAAAGGTAGTCTAAATTCTGGTGAACACATTGTTGCCGTGAAGGTACTTAAACTTCAAGAACGTGGAGCTAACAAGAGTTTCATGGCAGAGTGCGATGTGTTGAGAATCCTCCGTCACAGGAATCTCATCAAGATTATCACCGTTTGCTCAAGCTTAGATTTCAATGGCAAAGACTTCAAGGCTTTGGTCTTCGAATTTATGCCAAATGGGAGTTTAGATAGCTGGTTGCATCCAACACAAGCTGAAGAGCAGGGGTTGAATTTGAACTTGGTCAAGAGACTAGGCATTGCAATTGATGTGGCTTCTGCATTGGATTATATTCATAATCATGGTGAAACAACAATTTGCTACTGTGATCTTAAGCCAAGCAATGTTCTTCTTGACGATGACCTTTGTGCAAATGTTGGTGATTTTGGCCTCGCAAGGTTTCTGTCAGCCAATACAAATCTATCAAACAATGCACATTCTAGTTCACCTGGGATTCGAGGAACACTTGGATATGTCGCTCCAGGTACATAATGCTCATTCATATACTCCATTTCGCTTTCCCCTTTGACAGTTAAAAATTCCCAGGATAGATTTAGTGCCTGCAAACGTTGACTTTACTCGTTGTATTGACCCTAGCTTGCATTTCCAAATAATACTTATTTAATCTGTGATTGCCATCTAAGTTCAGTTCAGTAGTTGCATGTACCAACATTAATCCAAGGCTACCACAGAGGGTCAAAGGGGAAAATCCATTGAGATGGTGGGAGTATTAGTTAGTCCTCCTTTCGTTCTGATCTTACGAATTGTAGCTGCTTACTGAATCTCATCCTGGAGATTTGGAGATGATTTTAGATTTGGAACCTGATATATACTATGTTACTCCTTATTGAAGCTTTTCATACCAAAAGAATCTGTGATGAAGCTCCTAATCTGCTTATACAGTTTCATCTACATGTCTAAAGAAGTATCTAAGCTGTTTCACACTGCAGAATATGGCATGGGGGAGGAAGTATCAACAGAAGCTGACATGTACAGCTATGGAATCATGTTATTGGAAATGTTTACCGGAAAAAGACCTACTGACAACATGTTTATAGACAACTTTAGCCTTCATAACTATGTCAAGTTTGCTCTCCCTGATCGCGTGATGGAGATTGTTGA
This sequence comes from Escallonia rubra, assembly GCA_033065855.1. NCBI lineage: Eukaryota > Viridiplantae > Streptophyta > Magnoliopsida > Escalloniales > Escalloniaceae > Escallonia > Escallonia rubra. The sequence goes on along the minus strand of JAVXUO010000600.1, from coordinate 183,654 downwards.
TTCAATGATCATACTTGAAGAAATGGAAGGTTTGAATGAGAACAGGCGTGGAGAAGGCGACTTTGCTAAACTCGAGTCATATTTGGAGTCTATTCTCCGACTTGGAGTTATATGTTCTGCGGAATTGTCACGTGAGAGAATGGACAGTGGGAATGTTGTCAAAGAGCTCCATCGGATTACTAAGGCTTATAATGAGTAAAGAGAGAGAGAGAGAGCCAATTGCAGTTATAGACTGCTCAATTTGGAAAAAATTATGGACTTAAGTCTACTTTACATCGTTTGTCCAACAATCAATGAGAGTTTTCACTGTCTATTTCTTGACTTCAAGTAAACTATTTTCAGTCCAACAAGATTTTAATTAGTCATATATACATAAATCTTTAATTCTATTTTCACTTGGTCTGCTGTCCTCTAAAACCAAGTAGCGCATAAACATACTTTCCAAGCTACTGTTATTCGATCTGCTTTGCTGCAACAGGCAACAGTGCTAGACTTGTCGTCTTAAAAAATCAATGGGTTCAGCATCTCCTTGTGTCAGAAACAACAATCTATCTGAAGAATAACAGCTTTCATGGATCTACCCTAAAAGAAATATGTTATGCCTAATACTTCTGAATCTATAGTTTTTGATATTCTTATTCACAGCTTCAGTTGCCCTGCACCAAGGAATCTGAGAAACCTTCATGACCTAGAAAGACTAGGTCTTGGCGTGGAAACAAACTTAAAATTGATAAACCCAATGACTTGACATTCCTCGATTTTTCAGTCAATTGTACTGGTACACAAACAACGTCTTTAGAGGACAACGGTTTAGGTGGTGTGTATCCAAAATCATTTACCAATCTCTCCAGTAAGCTACCACATATCTGAAAGCACACCTCGTTTATTTACCTGATGTCCTTAACATTATCCCGAAATATGCTCAGAGGCGGTGTTCTTAAACCCGTTGGATAACTTTTCGAGTTGGCAGGACTAGGCATGTCAGCAACATCTCAGGAAAAATTCCAACATCTATTGTCAACATTGTTCAATTGCTTACTCTTATACTGAGAGGGAATATGCTCGAGGGAAACATGCCTATTGTATTGGGTAATTTCACAAGTCTACAATCATTTGGAGGCCTACGACTTAATTGCTCGACTGTGCTGATACGTAAGCAAATTACTGAACTTTCTTCCTGACTTTCGGTTTCTAGTTAGGCCCAAATATTTGCTCAGGTGACTACCACCACGAGTGGGGAACTTGAAAAATTAAAGCAATTAAACATGTCAAGAATCAAACGATTTGGAGAAATTCCAAGCACTCTTGTGGTTGCGATCCTATGTATTCAGAATAACCTTTTTGAAGGCACAATCATGTCATCCTTCGAACAACTAAAGGGTACTCAATAATCTATCTGGTCAGATTAAGGGTTCCTAGGGGAGCTCCCTTCAAAGTTCAAAGTCGCAACCTTTCACAAACACGTTTGAGGGTTAAGTTCCAATGCAAGATTCTTCGAGAAAATCGGTGCATTTTAAATTGTGGGAAATTAGAGGGCTAGGTGGAGGAAGTTGGCACTTGAATTGTCTGCAAGCACCCATAACAAGCCCCAACAGATAAGAAAAATTTCCTTCATATCTTCACAGTCGCACTTACTCAGTATCAGATGTACCGGAATGGTGTTTGTAAATTATACGGAGAGGCTATATCCACCCCCATCTATACAGCCTTCAGGTCTCTAACAACTAAAAGATTAGCGCTTAGCTACTTCATACGAGAGAAGAAATTACAAAATCTTTTAGCAACTGACATTAACGGTACCTTTGGGGACTACAAGTTGACCTGTGTAAGACTCTGATTTTCCATTATCCATGGAGATTCTTTAAAAATATGAAACAACATGGTACTTGTAGTATGTGTGCTGTGTAGATAATTTTCGAAGCAAGCAAATATCATGGCCTGCGTCTGAGTGGGCTATTGCAAACCTTGATTTCCGAATAGATCAGAAAAGGTCTCTTTAGACTACTAAATGCATACTATTTTGTGAAAAATGAGAATCAAAGACACGACTAAAATTTGACCGCCTTCTGTCCCAAACCTGACTCTGTCTCTGCAAGTAACAAGCGAAAACTTAGTTCTTAAAGCATCCGAATGAACAGTGGCGGAACTACTGAAGGGCCGGGGGGGGGGGGGGGGCGGACCATTGTACCCCCTCCCTTCTTTATTTTATCAATATAATATTTGGTTAAAGTATTAAAACTAAAAATGATTTATTTTACCTGTAATATATAGAACTCATGCGCGAGAGAAATATTAGATCGCATAGAGTCGACGAATGTGGTGGGTTCATTAACAATTAACAGATTAAAAATGGAAAAAAAGAAAGCATTTACTCCTCTGTTATATCTTGCATCTATTGTATTTTTGCCCTGGTGGATTTCTCTCTCATTTCAAAAAAGTCTGGAATCTTGGATTACTAATTGGTGGACTTCTTCCTACAAGACCAACCCGTCCTTTTGCTTTTTTGCTCCTCTTTGGGTGAATCTTTGGTAATTGTTTTCTACGGTCTTTGGTCTATGCTCTTCGATGTGGATTCCCTTCTGTGGTCTATATCCAGGAAGTAACTCCCCAAAGCACTACTTGGCTCAATGAGCTATTCAAATTCATCTAAGGAGCGTTCACCCATCCCATAGTATGCTGCCAAAGGGAGAAGCTTTCTTCATCATCAATCGAATCACTGTTTGCGACCCAGGATTCTATTTTATCATCAATCCAATCCCCGTTCACGTTTTTTATTTTTCTTATCAATGAATAGATCTCTTTACTTGTATGACTTAGATGTCTCGTATTTCTCGAAAAAGTGATTCGATTGATGGCATTTGGTATGATACTTATGAGATCGATGAGATGGATATTCAAATAGTTCTTCTTAGGACGTCTTGATTTGTCCCCAGTTCGTTATCGATTAGGTATCAATGGGAAGATAAAGATCAAAGAATTAACTAAGTATCAGATCGACCAAATTGAACAAATGATAGGTCAAGGTCATGTTGTTCATTGGGTTTAACAGCGGATTAACAAAGCAAATGTTTTCTGCTTTATTGACTATGTGCCTTCGGTCCAAGTTCAATTCTCCGTGTCATGTTCTTGATCAAGCCACCAATAAAGCATATGTCTCACCACATGTTTTAAAAATAGTCAAATTCCTAGGTTCGATTCCTGGTCAACAAGATTGAGGGTTCTATTCCTTTAAGACCGATGGCACCCGACTGCCTCGCCGTGTCAGATTTGTCATAAAATGTTGCAACTTTCGTTTCCTTCCTTATCAGAGAGGGGTCCCTTAGTACACGGGGCTTCTTTTTTAAAAAAGAAGGGGGGGGGGGGGAGAGTGAGGCGTGTGGAACTTGGGCCCTTACTTTATTGATGGGACATTTCAACATAATATTTGTTTAAAGTAGTAAAAAGTTATATATATTTTGAGATTTGAACACTTTCAATTTAGTTTGTCTTTGAAGGTTAAAATTTTGTTATTAACAAGTGCCACTAAAAGCCATTTGAATTTTGAGAATTTACGTTTTGAGTAAATTTCCTATATGTTGTTGTTTTAATTATAATTCACAGGAAAATTATGTTAGTCTATTTGTCTTGTGTAGACAAATTCAAAGTTTTGCTAATACTTTTCTCGCTACGTTTCTCGCTACTCAGTCTCAAATATATATTTTTTCATACATGTGCAGCTGAAATACTCACGAGTAGTATAATATTTAATCAAATTATTTCTAAACTATTATGCAAAGACTAAAACATATAAATGGACGCAAATGATATAACCTCCATATAAATGTGATGCTATTACTATAATGCACATAGACATATAATGCCTTTAGTTCATCGTATGCAATTGAAGAATAGAAATACTTCAAATTTACTTAATGTCGCTTCCTGCACCAAAACTGGTCTATTAAATCAATTTTATAACACTAATGACTAAAATTTCTACATGCAACTTTTTGCCTCCTTCGATATAACATCCTGGATTAGGCTACTGACACCCAGAGTTCAGAACTTGGTCCTCAAAGCTGCATTAGGCTACTGACACCAAGAGTTCAGAGTACATGAATCTACATTAGCATTTTGAAAGCTCTCAGGAGCAATATGTACTATTTTTCCTTCCCCATGAAAGTTTAGGACCCATAACCAACCCACAGCAAGGCCAAACCGCAATTCCAGCTATTTAAATTGCTTAGTAATGCCAGCCTTATCCCACTTTCTGCATAGTCTTATATTGGTGTTGCTTGCACTAACAAATAATTTTTTTACTTATGACATGTCTGTAATTAAATGCCACTGAATGACATTAACTTTTATCAATATTTGTCAAAAGGAAACAATGAAGATTTGAAATCAGGAAGCTATTTTCTCATGAAAGAAATTAACTTCTGAATATGTGTTCCTATTGATAACGGATAAGCGTCGTTAGTTACTTACTAGCCCAGTAACCCGAGACAAGTTCGGGCTGGTTTGTAAAATACTATATATCATAAGATTTTAAACAATGTATTACGTACCACATAATGTGAGATAAAAAAGATATTAACCTTATAAAAAATATCTTACCTGCTATAAATAATAACTTTAGTACCTAAATTAATCAGTGACTAACTTAAGCAAAGTATTAAACAATGAATTCACTTGCATTACTCCTAACTTTCGATTATTAAATAACATTATTTTGTTTGAATTCACTTGCATTACTCCTGACTTTCGATTATTAAATATACATGTTTGTTTACTTGCCTTCTTTAAGCTTTATGTTTTAAGTTGTCAAGTAGTATTTCCAATGAATATTGACTTAGCACTTAGAGTAGTAGAATAGTCATCCTGGTGCCATATAGAGCTAAATAGCAAATTGACTACCGTATAATATGGTTTAGAAACAGTTTCATGTGGCTAATCAAACCCAACACCATATAGTTGGAATCAAACACGAGATCAAGAGCTAAAGCATAAAGCAGGCCACAAGGAAGTAAATGAAGATAAGGTGTCACTATTCGAGGCAGAGCTAAGAGAAATCTGTGACCGCTACCTCAACATGAGTCTCAAATATGCAGAGGTGGAAGCTCAACATGAACAACTTGTGATGAAGTTAAAAGCCTGTCAATGACAAGAGGATTTTTTTTCTTAAACTCCAGAAAGAACCATACATAACTTTATTTTCTTTTGAACCCACACGTGAGCCAGCTTACCACATTACACGCACGCGGAAAGACTAAATGACGACAATTCTTTGAGATTCTTATAGCTCTAATACGTACTTGATAGAAGAGAGCATTAGGATAGGCAGTAGATCCACTGTTGTTTAGTATTGTGATAAGTATACCTATGCTATTCCTCAGTTCTGTTTGCTTACTTCTTTTTATATCAGCAAACATCAACCACTAAGTTGCAGTAGCAACATAGCTGTCAATGTCGTATGATAAGTGTATTATATGCTACAATGCTTAATACATGTAAAACCAATACATACTAGTTTGGATATCGAATCTGAATCTAAATTGCATGTATGTAATGCACCAGAACACACGTTTTTTGCACAGTGAGTTCAAAGAACTCACAATTACATTTTAGTTCCATACAACAGCTTTTGACTTGCCATTCATTTGGTAAACCCATATCATAAACTTTGTTCTTTATTCATTTTTAGTTACGATTGTAAGAAAGATCTAGACTGGTTTGATATGTTTAGCACAAATGAATGGAACTTACTTATGACTGTTGAAGTTACTCCTTCCTCAGAATTGTATACTTTAAAAAATTTACAAATGGATAAAAACCCAAGTTTTGAATTGCTTCATTGGGAAATATAGGTGCAAAATCTTTTTGGCTGCTGAATCCAATTTCCTTGAGCTCCTTAACTTATTATCCCTCTAAACACAATGCAAAATTTTAAAGAACACGGCATAATGAAAGTAACACAAACAAGGTCTCCAATGGGAGTAACGCAGCAGTATGATACAAAATACAAGCTACGTTAGTTTAATTCAAAGAGCAAAGTAGTTTCAAGTATTGTATATTTCAATGGGAGATGCTCTCATAAGATATGATGCCAACTTGGAGGAAGTTTTGATAAAACAAGGTCTCCAATACAGGTGGAGGAAACCAAAGTACCAGCGTACTTATAAGAGAATGTTCTTAAAATAATCATCTATAACCGTCTCCACAGTCATTGTCCAAATGTAATTGATATGCAATATGTAACCTTACCTATAAATCAGATCTTTTGTCATCCAAAGAAAAATACTGTTCTGCAGAAGGGGTAAGGGATGAACATCAGAAGACAAAGATCAAATAAGCCAACTAAAGAGGCCAACAACACTGCATTGAGAGTGATATAAAAAGTGGAATATTTAATCTAGAATCCTACCTCACAAGACCAATCAAGAGAAGCACCCAAGCGACGTAGTTGTTTCAGTATTGTATCCCCATACTCATTCTTCCACTTCCACACCTTTCAAGAACACCAAATTCGTTTTAGCTTTATTAAGATTTTCAGCCCTGCCCTGTCTTTCTAGTAGTGAGCCAGGTAACTTTAAACATGTTTTATAAAGAGAAAAAGGTTAAATTATGGCAAGCAGTTATGTCCTATACTACCATTTGACCCATTTATTTATGCAATTGTATTCTTAGAAGAATAATTAATGTCTATTACAAGAGAGTAAAATCAAAAAACAAAACTGGATAGTAAGAATCAAACCCCTCTCAACTATTTCTCCAACCTATCTAATGCTACCCTTTGACCCATTTTTCTCACCTCTATCATTATCTTTAGTAGCTTTTTTCAGCTTCTGCATAATCTTTTTGTGTTAACGTGATATCCATGAAGAAGATAGTACAAATGCCTCAACAAACAACTACAAATAATCAAATCCATAAAAAATTAAAGGGCTGCATATAATCAAAACCCTAATTAAAACCCCTAAACTTTAAACTCTAATCTAAACAAATTATATAAACAACTATGAATTGAATAAAATATGTTCTAGAACTATTAAATTGAACAATCAAATTGAACTATTGAAGCATCAATTTGAATAAGCCTCTATTAAAAAAGCATCATTGAAGCATCAATTTGAAGAAGCATCTATAAAAAAAACATCAATTTGAAGAATAGAACTTGCCTGTGTTGGTTATGGATTTGCCGGGGTCGGAGAGAAACGAGATATCGTCGTCAACTCGTCGTCGGTCAGAGGGTTGTTGGTTGGTGGAGCCTTCACTGGTCACCATCGCACTCGCCGGTCTTCTCTCGGATCTGGAACAAGAAGGAAGAACTGAACACCTTCTTCAGGAGACGCAGATAAAGCCCCTGTCGCTGTCCGACCGTTGCCCGTTGGCCAAAGAAAGGTGCGGGAGTGAGATTGTGAGAGAGTCGCACACCAGATGAAGCAGAGACCCCACAGAGAGAGAGAGGCAGTATAAAGAATTTTTTTTTAAAGTTCAGGGTGAGAGAGTGTTAGAGAAAGAAAGAGACAAATACCAAAAGAGAGAGAGAGAAATGAAGCGCGAAGAGCATAGTTTATTTTATTTCGACTTTATTGACTAGCGATATTCGTCGCTAATTGTGAAAAATAAATCCAAACACGCGCCAAAAACCCTTTTCTCTTCTAGACCACTTCTCGACAAACATCTTTTGACAAATTAACAAATTCGTCAATAAAAATAATGATTAGTTGATGAATAAATTCATTCGTCAAGAAATATTAAACTATTATTGACGAACTCAGAATTCGTCAACATTTATCTACCTTTGTTGACGAACTTAAGTTCGTCGAGAATTTATTTGTCGCTAAATGGCAAATTTCTTGTAGTGGTATAAGGTGTCTTGGGTATATAACCAGTTCCGGGAAGTAAATCAATACTGAACTCCACTTCCTGGTCTAGTGGTAGCCCTGGAAGGTCTTCGAGAAAAACACATGGGAATTCGTTGACCACTGGTATTTGCTCCAGCTGAGGTTCACTGACACGAATATCATATACATGTGCCAAATAGCATCGACACCCATTACAAAGGCATCGACGGGCTCGTAGAGCAAATATTAGATAAGGGGGCTTTACCCCCCTTCTCTTCTTGTATAACAACTTTAGGTCTATTAGGCACTGACCCACCCACCCGACAATCTACGTTAGCATGACGTGCAGAAACTAGTCTCTTCCAAGGATTACATCAAAGTCTCCCATATCTAACTGTATAAGATTAGTGTCCAAGATCTAATCAGAGACTTGAATCAGACATTTCTTATATATCTTAGCGGCGAGAAAGGAAGTGCCACTAGGTATATTAGCGAGTAAGGCACCAAGTGACTGACAGAGCGTCATCAATTTATTGGCGAATGCTAACAAAACAACACAATGGCTAGCACCAAAATCAAACAAAATTAAACAAGGGCTTAATGTGAGCAGACAAGAAAAGTTCCTGTCACCACATCTTCTAATCTTATAGCTTTTTTTAAATCCATACAATTAGCATGACCTACTGCTCACGGCCTTCCTTCTATGGCCATTGTCTTTCGCTAGTAATGTCCCGATTGTTCGCATTCATAACAAACTTGTTGATTCAACCAACAGTCATTCGCTCAGTGGCCTTGCTTACTACACTTGAAACAAGCTCTCATCGCTTTTACACAATTTGTACCCTCATGTCTCACCCCGCACTAACGGCATTCTCGAATTCCTACATTTTGCTTCGAACCTTATCTAGATTTTCCTTCGTCCGCCTTCTTTTTAAATTTTCTTCTGCTGTCTCTACTCTTGTCTTGACCTCTGCTCCACTTTCTTCCCTGTCCCATCTTTCCTCCAAGCCTCCCAACTTTCGGCTTCCATCAGCATTGCCTTCTCCACCACCTCCGCAAATGTTTTAAGTTGGAAACTTTTTACTATCCTCCTTAAGGGTTGTCTTAAACCCTCCTCAATCGTCTAGCCTTGCGGTCCTCCGTAGTTACTTAGTGAGGAGCAAAGCATGCCAATTCATCGAATTCTCGAATGTACTCTTCCACAATTTTGTCTTTTTGCTTTAATCCGAGAAAATAAGTTTCCAACTTGTCTTGTACACTCAAAGGAAAATACTTCTCTTCAAATAGTTGTTAAAATCGGCTCCACTTGACGTAGGCCCGATTAGCCCTCCTCTTTTCCTCCACTTGCCTCTATACGTCCCACCAATAACTTGTCGCCCCTCTTAATATGGGTGTAGCAAACACAATCTTTTGATGCTTTTCACATCCTGTTATCTTGAACGCCTTCTTTATTTCCTTAATCCAAGTGACCGCCCTAATTGGATCACTTCCTCCATGAAATTCACAACGGTGAGCATCTGAAAAATCACGAAATTTACACTATTTCCTTTCCACTATTGGGACCGTTGTTTTAGCAACAGCCGGTTGCGCTGTAGGTGTTGTAGGGTAAGAGTCCCACTAGTTCTCTTCTTAAATCTTCTCAAATAATTTTGGCGCTATTATTTCTATTCCCCAAGTTGGCGGCCAAATAGGCTTTGGTCTGGGGTGCTTCTTGTAGAAGGTCTCTCTCTTGTCTTTTCGGTATAGGAACCGCTCGATTTTTTAGATTACGTACCATTCTCAAAATAAAATAACGAAGTGGTTAATGACGGCATTGGTGGTTATGGGGAGGTGGTGATGATGTTTGTTGAGGAGACTGGACACAATTGTACAGAACAGCTGTCTCCGATTTGGCCTCGATGCCGTGGTCTAGAACAGGGGAGGAATGTGGGGTTGGTGCGGAGGGGGTGGGGTGTTGATGCTGGAGGTGGAGGTAGGCAGTCGCTAAAAAAAAAAAAATGAGGCGAGGAGAAAGTAATTACATTTAAGTGGGTCTTATATATGATGATGTGGCGTCATGACATGCTGTGCCACTTTATGTCATTACTGACGTGACCTTGTTGCATTATCTAGTGTCCAGCATTGAAGAGCGGAGAATATGCAAAATATTCCCGAGCTGATATAACATATACTGTTAACTTCTTTCTTAGAGCATGAGTGAAAGAAATCGAGCATACACATTGTTGCCTTTGGTTTTGTATCCGATTACAAGTATTGGATACATATTCCATACCCTTGTCCATCCAAGAAGAGTCCCTAATGCATTTTGAAGAGAATATAAATACCACTGAGAGGGTTAGTCACTGAATGAATGGCCAAATTTAAGATGTTGCTTTGCAGAAGTAATCATATATTCATTGTTTTCCCTTCCTCACTCCATCCCTTATATTGCTGCTAAAAGACTACACCAACTCTTTTTACCACGACCCGAAGTGCATAATTTACCTGTTTGATTTCTTCATTGGCAAGAGGTGAAATTACTGCTTGTATTTGCCGACATTTATTTTAGACGTTTTAGGAAAATATTATTTGGTCTAACCGTTTCTTTCCATCTATGCTTTGCAGACTCGAGATCCTCCTATACTACCGCCATTTTCTGTCATATTTGAAGGTACTGACCCTTTAATCTGGAGTAGTTATACATTTCCTAGCATTTAAATTAAAGAAATTGGGTTGTAGATCTCATAGAGAAATTGGGTATATCATCAACTTGAGCAGCACAAAATTCAATGAGATCTCTTTAGTCCATACGTGCTCTTGGCCTGTGGGTTAACTATGGTTTTGACACCTACTTTGTATACTTGTGATGAAGTATGAGCCATTTGACTGAAACTTGTACATATGTTATTACCAGCAAACTGTATTAGCCTTAGCAACCCTTTCAACCTTATTACAATTTGAAATTGTAATCCGCATTTATTTTCTACTTGTTTTCAGCCTTGGCGGTACCGGTACGGTAAGTTTGCTCCTTTGTGATCTAGAGCTAACAGGCTCAAGACACAGAAACAACCTCTCTTGGGCCGGCCTTTTACTCAAATCTATATCTATATATATATATATATATATATATATATATATAATATATAATAAGCGAAGCAAGAAAGACATTGATAGCTTCTTTACGCGACACATTATCGCTTTTTTTATGACACGTCATCAGATTCTTATCTTAAGATTAATTAATTTCTATAGTAGTAAGTCTTATTTGATTTAAAAACTAATTCTAATAATTTTAAAATTCTACCTAATCAATATACTATTCTATTCAGATTTCTTTTTGATAATTATATGTCCTTAAAATTTAAAAACTAATTCTAATCATTCTAAAACTCTACCTTATCATTATACTAACTTATTAGGACTTAATGGTGACTATTATATCTTTAAAACTACTCTCTAATATGAATATAAAAACACATATTTATAAAAAAAACGAAAATAATGCTTACGATTTAGAAGAAAAAATTAATTTAAAAACTAATTCTAATCATTCTAAAACTCTACCTAATCAATATACTAATCTATTAAGACTTTATTTTGACAATTATGCCCTTAAAAGTATTTTCTAATATGAAAATTAAAATCCATAGACCTAAAAAATAACTTATGAGATTTTGGAATAAAAAACGTGATCTAATAATTAATTTAAATTTTGACAGGATCCTTATTTTTATATCTAATTGATTTTGTAGGAGTAATGATGGTTTTCTTTAAGCCCTATGTAATTTAAAAACTAATTCTAATCATTCTAAAACTCAACCTAATTATTATACTAACTTATTAAGAGTTAATATTGACTATTATATCTTCAAAACTACTCTCTAATATGAATATTAAAACTCATATATATATATATATATATATATATATATATATATATATTTATATATATAAAGAAAAAATAGTACTTTCGATTTAGGCAAAAAATTGATGTTACAATTAAGATTAAACAACTTACGAGACTTAGAAAAACAATAATCTAACAATTGCTTTTTCAATTTTGTTAGGTAACTTACTTTTAAATTTGATTAATTTTGCAAGAATAATGAGGGTTGTATAATTAAAATTTTAATTCTAATCATTTTAGAACTCAACCTAATCAATACACTTAATTATCATGACTTAATTTTTACTATTGTATTTTTAAAATCACTCTTTAATGTGAATATATAAAAAAACATAACATATTATGTTTAGAAGGAAAAAAAAAATTAACATTGTAAATGAGTTAAATGTATTATCAGTACTCATATATATTGATATATATATATATATATATATATATATATATATATATATATATATATTCATTGTTAAAAATGAATAATGTGATATATAAATTTAATAAACGAATTATAAGTCAACATTTTTAAATAAGACTTCAGGACCACCAAATTAGTTATATTCCATGTATAAGGATTTAGAGAACAATTCAAACTCTTTACTATGATATACTAATAAAAAATTCGTGGTATAATTGTCGCAATATTTGTAAACCTTATAAATCTAGAAAATCAACTATGAGACAAACATATATTTACGTACTAGGCTTTGATTTTGACTATTAAAACCTTGATTAGATTATCATGCAATTCTTGCGTATTATTTGTATATGCATATATGTTTATTTTAGTTCCTTTGAAGTGTAAGTTGAAAGAACAATGAGTAAATTGTGTTACAGTACTGCTTGACGATATAAAAGAAAAGCTTAAAGAACGCAAAAATCTAGCGATGGTACTGTAACACAATCTATTCATTGTTCTTTAAATTTACAGTTCAGATGAACTAAAGTAAACATATATACCTATACAAATATTATGCAACAATTACATGACCATCTAATCAATACTGCAATTTTAAATTTGTATGAAACGAAAAGATATTCTACTAGCACTACAAGAAAAGAGGTCTATAGTGACGAAAAAGCCAACGGTACACAAGGGCCCGTGGGGATAAGTGTTGTTATGCCAACGGTAATAGCGATACGTGGGCACAAGTGTTGTTATGTCAACGGTACACAAGGGCCCCGTGGGCACAAGTATTGTTTGCCAACGGTAACAACGGCCCGTGGGCACAAGTGTTGTTATGACAACGGTATATAAGGGCCCATGGGCATACGTGTTGTTATGCCAACAGTATATAAGGGCCCGTGGGCTCAAGTCATTTTATGCCAACGTCAACAAAGGTCCGTAGGCACAGGTTTTCTTATGCCAAAGGTTATTGGTAAACCATTGACTTATCAATTTTACATGTCTTTGAGTTCGATTAATAGCTAATCGTCTTCCAAAGTCTTAACGTAATTTTTTGAGATTTTAAATTTTTTCTTAAAAGCAATATTAGTTGGCACAACTTTTTCTTATGCCAAAAGTTATTGGTAAACCTCCACTAGGCACATGCCCACGGATTACTAATCTCCCAAACCATGAGCTCCATCAACTAATCACCAATGACGGTGGTGATAGGTTCGACGATCGCAGCTATGATGGTGGCCGATATATCAATTTATTCAGTACAAATCCAACTACCTATACTCTTGTGAGAGCACGGTTATCTCCTCCCTTAATCTCTTTTCTTTCCTTCTCACACATTGCACACCACACTCAATTCTTATGTGATGGTGGCCAGCTAGTCTTCAATTTCAAAAATTAGGTCGTGCACGAAAGTTAATGGTGGTGATCAGGTGGTTGGGGGGAGGGGGAAGGGGCAGACGGGGTTTTTGTGTCCCTGTGTTTGTGTGTGTGTTTTTTTTTTGGGGTTTGGGGGGGGGGGGGGGGGTACGATCATGGGTTAAGGGTTGGGAAGTGGGTGCTCACGAAAACTCAACAGTACACAATGACTCATTCATACAAGTGTTATTATGCAAACTGTTGACTTATGCTGAAGATGATAGGGTCAAAGCCCATCATACCTAATCTTTGAGATTAGAGTAAAAATTGGTGGGATCAAAGTCCACGTCTCACAATCGTGGATATTGCGGGATCAAAGTCCACGGCTCACAATCGTGGATATTGGCGGGTTTATTAGGCGTAACGGGGATGAAAAAATTAGCGGGCATGAAACTTAGCAAAAAAAATTAGCGGTGACATAGAAAAACAATTAGCGGGCATAATGATATCATGGAGATTAGAGTAAAAATTGGCAGGATCAAGGTCCACGACTCAAAATCGTGGATATTGGCGTGAAAATTGGTAGGGGTTAATTAAGCGGGCATGAAAAGTTAAAAAAAAATTAGCGGGGATGAAAAAAATTAGATGAAAAAAATTAGCGGGGATGAAAAATATTAGCGGGGATTGAAAAAATTTACCGGGAGAGAAACTTAGCCAAAAAAAAAATAGCGGGCATAGAAAAACTATTGGCCCCTCTCTCACGACGCAGCCCTGTTCTCTCTGTCTCTCATCACATAAACACGACGCGCGGCACAGGGTCTCTTCTTCCTCCGTCACACGCCGCCATCCCCGCCGCTGCTTTCTTCCACTACCATCTCCACCGCTTCTCTCCTCCGCTGCCCGCTGCCCGCTGCCCGCTGCCGCTGATCTCTCGGCTGCCCGCTGCCGCTGATCTCCTCCGCTGCCGCTGATCTCCTCCGCTGCCGCCGCTGTCGCTGATCTCCTCCGCTGCCGCCGCTGTCGCTGATCTCCTCCGCTGCCGCCGCTGTCGCTGATCTCCGCCGCTGCCGCTGATCTCCGCCGCTGCCGCACTGCAGTCCATCTTTTTCGTCTCTCTCTATCCCGCACTGCCACAGGTAATTTTACTTCTACCAATTTTTTGCCCTAGGAATGTAATTCTGTTAATTTACATCTTTGCTCCGCCACATCCATCCCGGCACATAGATTTTTCGAATCTGCTCTTTCAATTTTATTTCCTTTAGCAGATATGTCCCCCACAATCAGCATCTAGATTTAGTCTAGGTAACAGTGCTAGAAACTGCAACCTTACTATTGCCAATTAAAAAAGCCCTCTTGAGTTTTGTTGCAATTTCAACTGCCACAACAATATCATTTACTGCCTTTACATACTCCTTTCCTGATTTCTTCTTATAAATTGATTGGTGATACATGTGAGGACATGAATTATTTCGGGATCAACCTTTTCATATCTGATTGGTAAATGATCATTTGCATGATACACTTAGTGACGTTTATGCTTCCTGTACTAACGTGAAAATTAAAACCAGAAAGAGTCGACAACAAACTCAAACAACCCAAAAGGAAACTTGATAGGGCATACATTAGGCTCAAAGTGTATGCCAAGGAAGCAGCAAGAACTGGTAAACATTTTGTTAATACGTGACAAATGTATGTCATGTGTATTTGTTGATTAGTGACGTTTACTTACTTGCTATTGTTTATTACTTGGTAGTACATGAAAGATCGAAAGATTCGTTCCCGAACGGAGATGTGCATAGTCTCACGCACTCACAAGGATGGGACTGTCCTAGAGTCTGCAAAGGGAAAGCTAGTAAGTTCTATACAGCATCCTTTCATTGTCTAGCGACACTTGTTCTCTCAACAAGTTATATTTCAGCATTAAATGTGTTATTAAATGGTATTTGTAAGGGCAACAATGCTATCGTATTAGATATTGACTTGGTTCTCCTACCTTTGGTTCGTGTGTTTGTGTCCGACGACATCATTATGAATGGTCATCAACTCATGTCGTACCATAGTGCTTTCTCTAGTGTTGTTTGCCAGAACTCTCTGAGTTTAGTTGCCATGTTGTAGTTTGTGAACTACCTGTCACCTAAAGATAGTTTTGTACTACACTTAACTTGTCTATACGAGTCTGTCAGTTCCCTTCTATCCCCATACATTAATTTCGCAGACCATATCCTATATGGATCACATCAACATAGTGGAAATAGCCCCTATTCGGAGAGGATTAAGAGTGTTGTCAAATGATTTACATGGACTATAAAACTACTGTGCTGACTCAATGAATGAAAGGTCACTTGTTGCCCAGATTATAGGCATACCTCAGTATTTTGTGGCCGTTGCTGATGTGATTTTCAGTGTGGAGTAAGTAGTTAGTCAACATGGAAGGCAGCCTATGAGGATTTCACTTAGTTTTTATTGCTTTCATACCTAGTTTTATCCTGTTTATGGTTTTACAATTTGTCCAGACCTTATGGTGATTGGTATCCTCCTGACCCTTATCACATAGAGGGCAGGTATCATCTGCTACTTGGATTATGGGTCCAACACTACTAGTGTCAAGCAACACTGCAGATTAGGTGTTCAACAGTCTGGAGTCTGCACCTAGTGTCAAGGAACATGGTTGGCTACTTGGGTTATGGGTCCAACACTACTAATAGTAAACTCTTTGGATCCATTTTTAACCAAGCGGACGCATGATAGAGATATGATTATAGAGGGCTGGTCAGAAAACAACACAATGCAAACAAAGGTGGTAGACTGGGACTGAATTTTCAGATTTGATGGAATTTGTGTCACCCAGAACATGATCAAGAAAAGCAAGCAAAAGAATTGTTTGCTTGCTTCCTTGCCCCTCCCCTGTATATATCCTTAAACATAATATGCTGCTCCGTATTTATTACCTTGTAAAAGAAACATATATATTCTTTACAAAAGAAACATTATTACCTTGGAGTCAAAATTTACATTTGGCCGTACATGAACCTTCTTGTGTGGTAAACACATCAAACAGGATTTCTGTGCAAAGAACCTTATATAAATTGAGAAGAAAGCTAAACCTTTCATGCTCAAATTTATGTAACGTATGTTTTGGATCAGTTTATCCGAGCATCTACTTTTCTGTTCTTGATAAAATTGATACCTAGGAAGCCACTCTTAATGTGAAACATTTGTCAAATTTTATGCATTGAAGCCTTCTAGTTAGTTGGGTCAGTGAAGTTAAACCTTTTAAAGATATTCCAACTCTCAACGGGATATTTGTTTATTTCCTGAGTAGTTAAACCTTTTATCGTTACTATATGATCTAGGTTTGGCTTAGTTTGATCTTAGATATATGAACTCAGTTTAAAGATAATTGTTAGCTAGTCAATCGTAAGTTTTGTTGTTATATACGGTCATTGATTCCCATTTTGGTTTATGGTGAAATTGGTAATTTCTAACGGGTTTTTGTCTTTTAGGATGAAATAAAAAAGAAACAAGATGCTGCTGCAACGTCACCAGATGGGCCCAACATACTAGCTATTGGTCGCGATGACATACTTTCACGGACCTGTGGTAAAGATGGCCATGGCAGAGTTCGTTGCATGAGTTTGGGGGCCAATGTTACAAACACCTTTGGCAGAAGTCGAAGGATTACTACTGTTTCTAAGCCAGATTTAATGGAAGAGCTCATTGTGCTGAGAGAGAAAGTGGCTGAAGTTGATGCAATGAAGTATCAGCTAGACAAACTGAACACGATGAAGTCTGAATTAGAAGTATTCAAGAGCATGAAATTTTAATTAGAAGAGTTCAACAAAATGAAGTCTATGATGGACGACTTCGAGGCTAATTTCATGCAAAGCCAGAGTCAAGTTCAAAGGCTTTTAAATACTCAGGTAACATCCACTTCCTGCGGTTTGAATCAATTGCACCGGTGGAGTTCCATTGGTGTCAAACTTTTAATCTATTGGTAAATGTAGACTTTTAGAGTTAATTTGGGAGTTTAATCAGCTATACATTTTATATAACTTAGATTTGAGAGTTGGACCAGTGACAAACTGAGCCAATGGGATTTTGTATACTCGAAGGTATGGCACTATTTGATGAGTGATATGATGCTCTTTGCTATGAGGATATTTGATTGGTGACATGGAGAGGTATTTGATTGGTGACATGGAGAGGTATTTGATTGATGACATGGAGAGGTAGAGAGATGAGTTGTTATTTGAATGGTTAGTTGATTGGTGACATGGATAGATAGAGAAAGAGTTATTATTTGATTAGTTAGTTGATTGGTGACATGGGGAGGTAGAGAGACAAGTTATTATTTGATTGGTTATTTGATAAATGAGATGTTACTCTTTGCCTCTTATTTTTCAGCTTATGTTGTTTTTTTTGTCTATGAAAAACATGATATACATTCTTGTTTTGTACCACTTGAATAATAAGTAATTGGTGTCCCATTTTGTAGGATTGTTGTGATGGCAAGGAGCAAGAAGCAAACAATGCAAATGAAGACGAGTTTCCTTGAGTTGTTCGTGGTTTGTACTCGAGTGTGGTTGGTCTATACGCTTCATTAGTATTAGGTTATTTCGGGGACATTAAGATTTGTCAGAGTAAAACATGAAAATTTTTAGAATCATTGTTAGGATGATGATGGTGAAATCTTTTGTGATTGGTATTGCAATTAATGGTCAGATTGATGTCTTCTCTATGCAATTAGGTGTTTGAGGATTATAAAATTGTTATGGTTCGATGATGTTTATTCCGTGCACTGTTGTGAAATGAATTAGATGCAATAATTAGTGACGATAAATATGTATCCAGGAAAAGCAGGGAAGGCCTACGGTATATCCGTTGCCAAAAGTTTAAACACCGTTGGCAAAGTGGAAAAAAGGCAACGACATATATGTCGCCAAAAGTCTTAAAAACCATAGGCATAGATAGAAAAGGCTACGGTAATTCCGTAGGTAAAAATCAAAAAAATCATGGGCATATGTCTGAAAGGCTTACGGTGCAACCGTAGGCAAAAGTCATAAACCGTAGGCACAGAGGGAAAAAGGCCCACGGTTTGTCTGTAGGTAAAAGTCTTGAAAACTGTAAACACAAAAGGAGAAGAGCTTACGTTACATCCGTAGGCAAAAGTTTTGAAAACCGTAGGGATAGGAATGAAAAAGCCAACAGTCTATCCGTAGGCAAAAGTCTTAAAAACCGTTGGCGTAAGGGACTTATGCCAAACTAGGCATATGTATGTCCCTATGGAACAGCCGTTAGCTTATGTCTTTACTTCCGTAGGCATATGTCTATGCCATCGGAAGAAGCACCCACGATATACTACCGTAGGCATAGGCTATGCCTACGGTACTTTTGAGCTATGCCAACACTTTAGTACCGTAGGCATAAACCGTTTCTCTTGTAGTGTAGATATCATGTTTGTATCTTAATAAGTTGGTAATTCTTGAAACAATTCATGAAGAAGATACGAATGAACTATCACATTTATGATTCCAAAGATAAATAACTCTTAACCTAACTTTTCAAACTAAGAGACTTGATTTTGAAAGGTTATAGGTTGGACCACTAAAATAACTTAATAATAATAATATATTATTGACAAGTTACTTGAAATTGTTACAAATAAAGTATTAAACATTTCTTACCAACAATTATAATTTTAGTAAAAGTAGACTTTTTGCTAAAAGATGTTAATCTCTTTTTGTTTCTTAAAATGTGGTATGCATTGATACACTTTTTGTATCTTTTAAATATATTCTATTAACGTACTCGAGCTTAACTCCAGATCCTGAGTTATAATATTTAATAATTGAGGCGAGAAATGCAATGATAGCTCTTGACACCTCATTGAATTGTGTTTCTAATATAATAAGAGTTACGAAAACGAATTTTAAACATATTAATGTTGCTAAATATCTCCAAACATTAATATTTTAAACATGGTCTTTAATTTTGTTATTAATTAAATCCAGAAATATAGTAAACATTCAAATAATAAGCCTTATGTAATTCGAAAATCAATTCGAAACATTCAAAATTTTCTAACCTATTGTGACTTTATTTGAATATTATATATCGAAAAAGCTCTCTAACATGAAATATTAACCTGTAAAATAGAAACTATTTAAGAGATTTAATGAGAAAAATTAGGTACTATTTCAAATTCATATTTAAGTTTTCTGTAAATTCAAATATGAATCTAACTTAATAAATATGTTGGTAAAAGTTTTGATCAATAATTTTCTTACTCTAAGGTTTTGCGTTATCCTATTTAGTTGCATTGGTTAAATGTAAAAATACCATAACATGTAGATTCTATATGAGATATACTAAACAAAATAGTGTAAAT
The DNA here is from genome assembly GCA_033065855.1 of Escallonia rubra. NCBI lineage: Eukaryota > Viridiplantae > Streptophyta > Magnoliopsida > Escalloniales > Escalloniaceae > Escallonia > Escallonia rubra. The sequence goes on along the minus strand of JAVXUO010000600.1, from coordinate 163,795 downwards.
TTAAAACCTTAATTATGTGAGTATTTCTTAAATTGAACTAATTTTATGTTGGAAAAGTTTTGAACTAATTTTCTATGGTATTTTTGTTGTGAGTACTTAAACTCTTAAGCATTCTAAATTCTGCATTAGCAGTATACCATTTATGATTTTATTTTAATTTTTAAAATGCTGAATATAATTGCATATAACGTCTAAAAAGATATTAGTTATATTGTGATGAATGTAAACTAAAACTTAAATTGAAAACCTTATTATATCTGAATATAAATCTTACTTAGTAAGCATGATTATTGTATACTTTGTGAAATCTTGGTTAAATTTTGTTCAATGATTTTCTGAATACGAGGTTTTGAGCTATCCTATATAGTCATGTTGCTTAAACTAATTACTATTTTCTCCGTATACTTTGTTGGTGGATTATATTTGTTTCTAAAAATGACACATCATCCTTACTTAATTAGTCGTGTTGATTAACTTTATAAATCACATGCTATAAACAAATATATGGACCAAAATTTTCTCTATCAAAATTAAACTAATATATGATTAACGTTATGGGCAACCCAAATGTACAAACTATTTTTAAAGATTCTTAGAGAATAATAAAAATGTCGTGTTATAGCAAATTTATCTCAATATGTCCTCCGTTATTTACTTTTTCTTTTTCTGTGTACTAAATAAACTTTTAATTTTTGTTCATCTATATAGTTACCAAATCAGAATTAGCAAATATGCACAAGGACATTACTTATCGATATTTCACCAGAATAGTGAATTTATTTTACTACAAGAAAGTTCAAGCCAAAAATTAGCGTAACCATCTTTGATGAAATAATCATAAAATTATAGAATTTTGTAATATTTATTTTATTATGCATTTCAAAACTACTAATTAAATTACTGTTAATAAACCGTCCCGTGCTTGGCACGGGATTCTGGGCTAGTTTGTTTTAACATGACAACCTATCATGAAATTACAATGAGTATCATTATAATGTCCAATTAAATAAGAGTTAGAAAAAGCCGAAGCCATATCAAAACACTGAACTTGGTAACTGTTTATCTACCGTCTTTATGTGAGTTGGTTCTCATGTAACAAATTCCAGGTGAATTTGGGAACTTCAACATTTTTAGGAACATTAGATCTTGCTTCTTGTTATATATTGAGCATTTCATAAATATTGAAAGTAGGTCAGTAGGCCTTTGGATTGCCCTGTGAGAAAGAAGTGATTTTGTGCTAGGTTGATGGGGGTAAGATTGACTAGGGCAGACGGAGAATAATGTGGGGAGAGGCCGTAAGAAAAGATCTGATTGCTATGAAGTTACTCATGAACATGCGCCTAGGTAAGCGAGAATGGAAGAGAGTCATCTACCCAACCCCAACTAGCTTGGCCAAGGGTACGATGATGATGATTACGATGAAGCAATAAATAGATTTAGTCTATGTTACATGGACTCGGCACTTTGGACAAATTACTGTGTTGACACGACAATAATACGGTTATGGGATCTGTACCGGACACGCCAGGTGCCAGACGGACACGCTGCGTTGCCGATTGGAGAGGTGTCTCTTGAAATTTGTCACCATGAATGGTGGAAGACGAAGGTCTAAGGAATAAGAAGGCGCAGAGTCCAGATTTGGGTAGGATACAGAGAGAGGAGAGAATGCCATGGATGATGGAAGATTAAGGTTGAAGGAAGACGAAGACGAAGAGTCCAGATCGGGAGGGAGGGAGCTTTCTCTCCATTTAAGCAATGTGATCTTCAGAGTCTACCCCAATCAAACTGAATTTTAGAGTATGTTTCTACCACATTTGCATCCCTGTTCCTCTTACTGAAATAATCCGCATTGTGGTTCAGTTGGTATGGACTACATTCCTCCTGGTCCTCCTTACGCATTACTTCAGAATATCTATTTCTCATCCAGATAGATCTTGCTCCAAAGAGAGGTCTTGTTTTGTAGGCCCAGATACTAAATTTGGATTAGAATTAGAATGAGAAGAAAAAGCTGACTCAGGTTTTAGCTTCTAGGCCATAACGATTTAGACTTCTAGTTTAACAAAAAGGACTACTGGCTCAACTTTGATCTATCAAAACTTTTTATTGGCATGTGTATTTTGTTTCGAATGCATACTTGCATGTCGAGATATGTCTCAACAACGAAGCCAACACACTACATTTGTGCTACATTACAGAAGAATTGCTTTATTGCTGCAATTAAGAGGTTGATTTGGTTCTCTTAATAATTTAAACTTAGGATCTTGCTCAACCGTTCAACTTTGATGTATGCTGCTTCCCATATCCCACCGGGCATATTTGTTGCACTAGGATCTCTAGTCCTATGGTGGCATTTAGCTCTTTCTTTCCCACTTCTAAGTTCACCTGGGTCCCTCTTTGCCAAACATAGAGATAAAGAAGCCTCTAGTTATAAGAGTTGGATACCTTACCTTTGATATTATTCGTCAGATAGTGCTCTTGGTTTAATGAAGTGATCATGCGGCCTTTCTCTGCAATCAGCTTGTCTGCAATTGCTGGTTCCCTTTTAACAATGGTGAGGGCTTAAGGTCCCAAAGTGTATTTTCTCTATTACTATCTTCACATTTTTCTTGCTCTATTGGATGTTAAGTTGGTTTGAGTACTTCTGATTTTATTGAAAGCTACGTCGGTCTAACTGGTTACTATTGACCATCAAGTAGTCTTTGCATGTACTAGATGGCACTGAGCCTTCAAAGGATGAAGAAGTTGGTTAACAAGTTCTCAAACTATGGAGAGAAGAACAAAGAATCCTTGGCTGAGCTCTTTGTTACTCTATTAATCAAGGTTATTGGAGATTGCTATGCCTATACATTATTACTTGCTGGTAACAAGTTAATTTCGGTCATGGGTTTGATGACTTTGGTGGTTCTCATCATTGATATGCAGTTATCATCCGTTGAAAAGCTTTGGCCCAAAGGTCTGTGCGCCAGAACATATCAGGGATCTTAGATATCTAAAACATGGAATTCTACTGTTCGCTGCACCAGCGTAATTTCAGCACTTCTTTCTAATTTGTTGAATTTGATTACTTTTGAGTTGGAACGCGCTAAATCGATGCTACTAGCAAATATTGAACAGGTCGAAGATTTCACGGATCGGTCTCAAAATGTTGCAAGGGCAGTAGGAAGAGCACAAGTAGAAATCATCTACGAGTGTATCCAGCTTACTATTCGGAATGTTTTTGCCTTCATCGATGGTCAAATTCAATGGCCCACGTTAAGGGAATTTTTGTTTGGTCGGGTTATCATGCCAGGAAATGTTGGGATTGCAAATTTTGACAGCAGAAGGTTGGGCCCAAACGCAACAACCGACTGGCGTCGGCCATAACCATAAAAGAAAGATGCATACATCAGAAGGTTGGGGTAGTACGCAACACGCTGTCCCCACGTAATCAGGTGAGACATTGTAATGAAAATCCTCTTTTGCTCCACTTTGCTCCACGTAGTCAATGATTAGTGCTTGTTTGTACTCTAATCACCTATTCAATTGAATCCAATTCGATTTCGCCGTCACGAAAGTTGACGGACCACCGTCAGATTCAAGAAATTCTTTAACCCTTGCGGCATTGACAGTCTCATTACTCTTCTGATCGTCATCACAACCTTCCTCAGAATCTCCACAGTTAGAGCAAAATGCTGACCCCTCACCTAGGTGTTGTATGGTGAAGGCGTTTGGAATTGGAAAACTTAAGAAAGTAGAGAGTAAAATAAGGTGATTGTTCTGCAAGATACCTCTATGAAGCTATCTTAAATTTTAATATTTTTTTTTGCGCTAGGGTGAAAAGAAATAATATCGCAAATAATTTCAAAAAGTTTTAAGGAGGAAAAGAAGAACGTTGAAGTTGCAATTTATTTGCAAATGAAGTTTAGGACTTCATTTATATATGCAATGAACCTTACAGTTTTGTCGAGACACACTTTACATAGGACTTATTCCACTAGTCCTTTCAACTGATGCCAATCTACCATGGTATCCTAAGGAACTTAGAGAACAAGTGGGAGATTGAGGGCTCTGCTTATAGGTGGAGAGATGCAAGAATGAGAGCCAACAAATCAATGTGGGTTTGCTAGCAAAAGGTGAATTCTCTCACCAAAACAAGAGTGAAATGGTTATTTCCTTCCGAAAAATGCACATGGGTAAAATGCAGTATGTGTAAAAGCTAAGGGTCATATATGCAATTATCACATACATAGACATTATTATTAATGATACATCGAATATATATTTGTTGTGATATAATATAGCCAACGATAAGCAGTCACCCACGTCTCAGCAATCAACATATGCCTCCACCTCACCATTTATAATCCATATCATATCATATCATATCATATCATATAAATATATAATAGACGAAGCGTTGTGCGTCGTTGAGGCGACACATAAACTTTTTTATGAGTTCTTTTTCCTTTTTACCCCTTTTAATTATGCGACACGTCATCTTTTTTCTATTTTGCGACAAGACATCATTTTTGTTTTGGCATTTTATTCCTTTTTTACCTCTATTTATTAAAGTCTCACATGCATCATGACTTTTTGTCCCTCTCTTACTTGCATGTCATCGTATGTATTTTGGTCATTTTCTTATTGCCCTACTTATTCACTATGTATTATAATTTATTGTTAAAAAACAATTATATTCTACACCTTCTAAAACTCTACCTAATTAATGCATCAACATATTAAGACTTGATTTTGACTATTAATACATTAAACACACTTTTTATAACAAAATAAACACTCAAACATAAAAAAAAAATATAAATTACACGTCGTCATGTTTGCTTTGGTGTTCCATTTCTCCTCTACCTTTACTTATTATAGTCAAATATGCATCATGACTCTTTATTGTAGCTTATTATTGGAAAAATACGGAGGTATAATTACCATAAATTTAGTTGACATAATAAGAGTAGAAAATCAATTACACACCTTTTAAAACTCTACATAGTCAATATATCAACATAATGGAACTTGATTTTGACTATTAGCACCTCAAAAATACTTTAAATAATAACATAAACATTTAAACATAAAGAAAACATAAGTTACCTATGAAAAAAACAAATTATAGGTCACAAATTTAAAGCTTTCTTTTCTTTATACAAAAGCAACATGTAAAAGACTATGTTAATTGATTGTTATAAATAATTTAAAAATACCAATTTGAGATTTTACTTCATTATTAGTTAATTCTAATTATATCACATTGAACTTTAACATACATAAGTTTTTATAAGCGTTCTTTTTCTTTTTCACCCCTCTAACTTACGCGTAACATCATTTTATTTGTTTTAATGTCCTTTTTTTTTACACAACTTTAACTCTCTTTACTAAAATTTATTATTAAAATATTTGTGAACATTGTTGTCCCAATTGTTGTAAACCTTTTAAAACTAGAAAAATAATTTTAAAATTTTAAGTATATAACATTGAACTGTCAAATACATTAGCCTTTTTAGTGTTTTTTTCCTTTGTCTCCCTCTTACTTGCATGTCATCATATTTATTTTGGTCGCTTTCTTTTTTCCCCCCTACTTATTAACTATGTATTATAATTCATTGTTAAAAAATTGTGGCTATTATTGGCCTAATTTTTGTAAACCTTTCAAAATTAGCAAACTAACTCCAAAGTTTGTAAAACACTGCCTAATGAATATACTTATATATTAGGCCTTAATTTTGACTGTAACTACCTTAAGTGAACATTAAAATAACAAAATAATATCTCACAAATATAAAGTATGAAGACTGCGTATAAAAAATAAAGACTAATACTTAACATATTTTTGTATAAGCAATATATGAAACGAATATGACTTCATTTTTAGATATCTTTGAAATGGTAAAATAACAGTTTATTTCACAAATTAATTTTTAATATAATAACTCAAGGTCTAAAGTAGAAATCATATACTCTTTTGAATGACCAAAACAAAGAATAAATATGATGCATTCTTAAATTGGTTACTTTAGAAAATCTTCAAAAACAGATCAAAACGGCACCTCCAAAAATTATTGACATGATCTAGAAGTGAAACAATTAAACAAAAGAATTGTCATTGTAATGCTACGCTATTTCTTTTATAAGATTAATATTATCTTTTAAAATGATGGTAATCTAAGAAATTTTTTGCCACTACCTAGGTCATTGGAAGATGCCTATAGCCTCCAATACGGTGAAACTCAATGGTCATTGTATACTCTTGATGACACTTATTTAGTGACTTTAAAAAGGTACTTTTATAAAATTGTCAGTTATGATATCAACAAAGATGGTACTAAGCATATTTATCGATCCTTAACTGTTTTGTATAGAGGGTTGCAAGGATTTTCATGGCCAGTAGGTAAAAATAATTCATTTCTAAAATGAATTAAAATTACTCCACGTGCTTCCATTCAAGTACCAATGTCTATTTTTAGTTGCCTATTTACATCTACAAAATAAATTACTAATTGTATAGTTCGTGCATCTTTTTTGGGATTTTTCTTTTTCAATATAAGAGACTACGACCGTTTTTTAATTCATTATGTTCGAATTCATGTATATATACATGGTAATCTACAAAAAACAATGTTTAATATTTCACAAACTTCTATAATCACCTTAATCTTTTATAAGCTTTAAACTTAATGAACAATATAAATCAAAGATGAAGTGTAAGAATTTTGTAACCTTACGCAATTATATCGCCATCTATAACAGTTTAGACAACTTTACGAATATTCACCGCTATATATAATTGTTTAGCCTCAAAATAAAAAAAATTGTAAAATGATATGACATTTTTATGACCATTAAGACAATAATTAACTGTACAATGCATACTTATTTTCAAATTAATTATCTTAGAGAATATTTAAAATTAAATAGGTGGTCAAAAAAGTACCGAATATGACGATGAAATGAAGTAATTAGAATACATATATTGCCACTATAACACTATAGTTTCTCTTTTCAGGATTATTTCTACATTTTAAAAGGTTGGTTGTTTGAAAGGAAGTAAAATAGCTCCACTTACTTTCATTTTTGCTAAGGTTTTCATGACATGTTTTTTTAGTAGGTTTATTCAGTCTAGACAATAATTTACTAAAGCAATTATTTAATTTGTGCCTTTTTCGTACTTTCTTTTATAAAATTTAAATTTTATTGTAGATGACTATAGTAAATGTCTAATTTAATATGGTAAGGAGTTCTATCTGAGATACTTATAAATAAAACAGTTGATCAATGGTTCGCCACATAACGGGAAAAACTAAAAAAAATGTCTCACACTTTTATGGATATGGTAAGCAAAATAAATAATGTAAATATAATTTTCTGTATAAATTCTTGAAATTAAACTTTTTCGTACAAAAAAAATTAATACTTGAAATACCAAAAAAAAAAAGTAACATTCTAATTTGAAGTTAAATAATTGATTACTCATTTTATGTTTCACTTTTTGAATACACTATTTTGAACTTCGAAATCTTAATAATTTATTAGCACTATAACATGCTTTACTATTATGAAACAATTTTAGGAATATGCTTTCATTGAATTTCTCTTGATTATGATATTGCTTATATCTGAAGTGCATGAATGCGATATGTTTTGAATTCGATGGTTCACTTCAAGCGAATACGATTAAATCGTAATTTTCAAAACCATCGACATAATGCTTAAATACCCAACCTTAACTCTATCAAAATATGTTAAAACTCAAACATACTCATAACTTTTAAATAGAACTCACCCGGGCCTTGCCCGGGTTACTGAGCTAGTAATATATAATAAGCGAAGCGAGAAAGACATTGATGACTTCTTTGCGCGACACATTATCGCTTCTTTATATGACACGTCATCGGATCCTTATTTAAAGATTAATTAACTTCTATATTAGAAAACTTATTTAATTTGAAAACTAATTCTAATCATTCTAAAATTCTACCTAACCAATATACTAATCTATTAAGACTTCTTTTTGAAAATTATGTCCTTCAAATTTAAAAACTAATTCTAATCATTTTAAAACTCCTTATCATCATACTAACTCTTTAGAACTTAATATTGACTATGGTATCTTCAAAACTATTCTCTAATATGAATATAAAAACTCATATATATAAAAAACGAAAATAATACTTTTGATTTAGAAGAAAAAATTAATTTAAAAACTAATTCTAATCGTTCTAAAACTCTATCTAATCAATATACTAATCTATTAAGACTTTATTTTGACATTTATGTCCTTAAAAATATTATATCTTCAAAACTACTCTCTAATATGAATATAAAAGCTCTCTCTCTTACACACACACACACACAATGGAAATGATACTCTTTTGATTGAGAAAAAAAAAAATTGATGTGACAATTAAGATTAAACGATTTACGAGACTCAAAAAAATATTTAACAATTGATTTGAATTTTGATAGATACCTTATTTTTAAATTTTATTAATTTCGCAAGATTAATGAGGGTTGTATGATTTAAAAATTAATTCTAAACATTTTAGAACTCAACCTAATCAATATACTCACTTATTATGACTTAAACTTGACTATTGCATTCTTAAAACCAATCCATAATGTGAATATAAAAATTCATATCTCAAAAAATGAAATAAAATATTAGATTTAGAAGGAAAAACACTACAAGGAATAAGGTCTTTAGCGACGGATTTTCCCGTCGCTAAAAGCTTATATTTCGTTGCTAAAAGTTTTAGCGACAGAATTACCGTCGCTAAAAGTTCCTCGTATAAAAGGCCGTTGCTAAAAGTTTTGCGACGGAATTATAAAATCCGTCATCTAATATATAACGTTTGGCGACGGATTTATTTCTAAATTAGCGACATAATATCCGTCGCTAATTCTGTTTTATGTATTTTAATTTATTTTCTTTTTTACGAAATTAGCAACGGGATAAAAATTTTATCGACGAAATTAATCCGTCGCTAAAAGTTAAAGTCATTTGTAAATTTTTTTTAANTTTTTAATGCCCAAACCTGTAATAAAAAATTCAAACCAATTGGATCCCATCCTCCATCAACAATCTCAATATATCAAATGCACGATTAACAATCTAAAATCATCGATTAACAAATCATCGATCAATAATCACAATTAACAACCTAAAATTATCAAACAAATAGTCAATGTTCACAACATTGTTCAAAATGTACATATCCGATGCGATTAATTTAAAATATTGTCTAATTACGCCTCAGAGTTCAACATTGGGGGAAAGGTTTTTCACAAGTGCTTTGATCAAACACGCTGACTTGAAAACGCATTTGCCCCATGTATTGAAAGATCACAAAGTCTCCTAGATGGAGGTCATGTTGTTGCCCGAATTCGTTCAAACCCACTAGGACGCAAAGAACCCCTTGGCCAACCTTCTTCTTCAATTTAACAAGCCATGACCTCTTGCGGCCGGTTAAAGTTGCTTCAAATCTCAATGTGGTAAGCAATCTCCAAAATACTACCGGTATGGCCTAACATATTCATAATACAGTAAGACAGGTAGGTTTTAACNAAAGATAAAACTTTTAACACACACGAAAACAGAGAGAAAGCGGGATGACATATAAGTTCTGTATGAAACCAGGCATCATAACCTTGAAGAAGTGCCTGCTGACTGAAACGTCCCTGTTCCCCGAAGCAGAAGCCATTTAACCTACTTTAACATGAAAAACCAATCGATGATTATTCACTCGACGAGCATCAATTTCATAGCTGAATTACTTCTCTCCAATTATGTTAAAGTGATGCTAAAAAAACAGATCCACAGTGAGTGGTAGCTAAAATGACTACCACAAAAATCTCAACTACGCACATCATCATTTCACCACCCAAATAGCCACCTATACTGTTGAACGTCACTCACATATTACAAATAACACCCCAAAAATCTCAAACCAATCACTGAATGAAACCTAACCTAGTGCAAATCCAATCACTGGATCTCAATGAGAAAAAAAAAAAAAACCACCAAAGTTCAAAGATTTGCTAATTAGGGCTAACTTGGCGTAGTCTCAGCTAATTTTATATTCTAGAACTGAAAAAAATACTGCTTGAATCCTTGTGAATGGAAAAAAATATGTTGGTGCAAATGATTAGTGGTTTGTCTTGTTAGTGTTGTGACAAAAGCAAAAGTAGTAACAAAGCTTTGTCGCTAAAACTCTTTTAATTGTTCTGGTTTGTTATTCCCTTGGAGAGCGTGAAGACCAATCCTGCCTTGTGCTGACACTAAGGAGCTTAGCTATGGCCGTTGTGGTGTAGTATATAGTTAGGATTTGTTGTGATCTATCAAGTGGGGTGGTGTCGCAGGAATATTATGTCAATAAAATGAAAGCTTCTAACCCCCCCATAAACTAGTGTTATGCTCTAGCGGGTAAAAGCTTTGGAATCGTCGGCTTCGGCTGGAATCTTCAACTTGTGTAAAAGCTTTGGAATCCTTTGTGATTCCAGGTGTACACCTGGAATCGTCGGCTTCGGCTTCGGAATGGTCGCGAACAGCTCCGGCGACAGCTACAAGTCGATAATGGCTTCCGTGAGGTGCTTCCAAGCTCTCGGCCGTAAGGTGAGATTCGCAAATGTTTGTTTTTTCAGATTAGGGATTTAGGGCACAATCAATTTCTCTTAAAAAAACCCCCACTTCTTACATTTAATACCGATTGACCCCCGAAATTAGTTCCAAAAATTCCAAAGTAGCCCCAAACGGTCGGACACTGCACATCACCGTGTCTGACACTCCTCGATGAAGTGTCCGGCACGGTGTCGGAAAATTAAAATAAAAAAAAAATCGGACACCGATTGGCGGTGTCGGACACGTGTCGGCGGTGTCCAGAGGGTGTCGGGGTGTCCGTCCGTTTAGGACACCAAACCCCCCTAGGAGGGGTGTCCGTGCTTCAGAGGTGCTCGCTCTTCCATGTGCTTGAAAAATAGTGAAACGCATCTGTGGATTCTAGGTTTGGGGTCGGTTTCATATTCACTATAAGATAATGACTTACTTTTGTTCTCGTGGTGAGTCTATTTTCCCCCATTAAGGTCGATGTTATTGTCAATGAGGTATAGAATTTGTTTCCACTCCATACCTCACAGCAATCACACCCGGCACGTCATAAGCTACACTTATTTCCCTCCATTCACTCACTCACTAAACTCACACAGACAAGCACTCATTTGGGACACACATACACTCAAAACAGCTGCACAAATACACACTCATCCACACTGTTTGCACACCCATACACACATGCTGTAGTCCCTAAGACATACACCTCCGACCCTTATTGTAGCCTGTAAAACACACAACCCCCCCCCATCCCCCCCTCCCCGCGCTGCAGCCCTTAAAACACATGCGAAAACCACTGCTACAGCACATTACACACCACACACAACACCACTGCTGCTACTGCTACACACACTCACTTAAACACACACCCTGTACACTCCTAAAACACACACACAAACACTCAATACAAACCCCTTTTCCCTCAATTCCATCAGCAATTAAACAACCTAATTCCATCAGTTACAAAATCAATTGCAATTAAAAATAATTGAAATTATAAGAAACATATCATAATTCCATAAACAAATTAGGGCAAGTTCCAATTAGGGCAAATTGACATAAATCAGAACTGAAGAAAATTAGGGCAAATGGCGCTTAAACATGCATTAAAGCAAATTAGGGCAAATGGACATACAGAGAGGTGGTGCGGCGGCGGAAGTGTTGGTGGCGCGGCGGCAATGAAGGGCCTTGGTGGCGCGGCAGTGGAGGGAATTGGTGGCGCAGCGTTGGTGGCACGCGGATATGAAGGAGCACGACGTCAGGGGAGGGGGGTGATGTCGCCGGAGGTCGGTCGTCGGAGAGGGAGAACGCCAATATCGCCGGTGAGTGGGTGAGAGTGAGAGACAGAGAGAAATGGGGAGAGTGAAAAAAAGACAAAGGCGTTTTATGTAAGGACTTTTTAGCGATGGAATAACACCGTCACTAAAAGCCCGTCGACAAAAGATATATTTAACGACGGACTTTTTAGCGACGGTAACTTTCTGTCGCTTATAATGTTTTAACGACGGACATTTTACAAACGGGTTTATCCGTCGCTGAAAGACGTTTTAGCGACGGAATTACTTCCGTCGCTAAAAGTCCGTCGCAAAATCCTAATTTTCTTGTAGTGAATAAATACATTCTAATTGAGTTAAATGTACTGTCATTATTCATATATATTGACATATACATAATATACATAAGATAGTCATCATTAAAAATGAATAATTTGATATATATATATATATATATATATATATAAAGCAACTATAAGTCAACATTTTTAAATAAGACCTCACCACCATTAAACTGGTTATATTCCATATATAAGGATTTAGAAACCAAATCAAACTCTTTACTACAATTTATTGTTAAAACATTTGTGGTATAATTATCGCGATATTTATAAATCTCATAAATTTAGAAAAATTATTGTACAACGTTTAAACTCTATGCTACAGACATATATTTACGTATTAGGCTTTGATTTTGACTATTAAAACCTTGGCTAGATTGTCATGCAATTTTTGCGTAATATTTGCCTACGCATATATGTTTGCTTTAGTTCCTTTGAACTGTAAGAATAATTAGTATATTATGTTACAGTACCGCTTGACGATGTAAAAGAAGTTTAAAGAGCGTAAAAATCAAGCGACATAAAAGAAAAGCTTAAAGAATGTTAAAATCTAACGACGACACTGTAACACAATGTACTCATTGTTATTTAAACTTACACTTAAGAGGAACTAAAGCAAACATATATATATAAGCAAATATTCTGCAATAATTGTATGGCCATCTAATCAAGACTGCAATGTTAAATGTGTATAAGAGACGAAAAAAATATTCTACTGGACATCATGTTCCTATCTTAATGTTGGTGATTTTTTGAAACATTGACTCATGCAAAAGATAAGAATTAACTATGACATTTATGATTCTAAGATAAAGAAATCTTAACCTAACTTTTCAAGCTAAGGGACTTGATTTTGAAAGGTTATAGGTTGGAGCACTAAAAAACCTTAATAATAATATAGTAAAGAAAAATTACTTTAAACTGTTACAAATAAAGTACTAAAAATTTCTTACCAACAATTATAGTTTTAGTAAAAGCAGATTTCTTTTTTTTTTTCATAAGATGTTAATCTCTTTTTGTTTCTTAAAATGTGGTATGCATTGATACACTTTTGTAACTTTTTAAATATTTTATTATCTTACTCGAGCTTGACCGAGGATCCTGAAATAGAATATCAAATAACTGAGGTGAGAAATGCAATGATAGCTCATAACACCTCATTGCATTATGTTTCTAATATAAAAAGAGAAATAAAGCCAATGTTAAACATATTAACGTTGCTAAAGATCTTCAAACATTATTTTGATTGGGATCCTTAATTTTGTGATTAATTAAATCGGCAAATATAGTAAATATTTAATCAATAGGCCTTATGCAATGTACTAATCTATTATGACTTTATTTGAATATTATATATTGAATTTATATTTAAGAAAAATTAGGTACTATTTCAAATTCTGTAAATTCAAATATGAATCTAATTTGATAAATATGTTGGTTAAAAATTTTGGTCGGTAATTTCCTTACTCTAAGGTTTTGCGTGATCCTATTTACCCGCAATGGTTAAATGTAGAAATAACATAATATGCAGATTCTATAAGAGATATATTGAAAAAATAGTGTACATTTAAAACCTTAATTATGTGAGCATTTCTTAAATCCAACTAATTTTATGTTGAAAAGTTTTGAACGAATTATTTTGTATGGTACTTTTATTTTGAGTAATTAAACTCTTTTAAATTTTGCATTAGCAATATACCATTTATGATTTTATGTTAATTGTTATAATTCTGAATATTGCATATATAATCTAAAAAGATATTAATTATGTTGTGATGAATGTAGACTAAAACTTAGATTGTAAACTTTATTATATCTAAAGATAAATCTTACTTAGTAAGCATGATTATTGTATACTTTATGAAATCTTGGTTACATTTTCTTCAACAATTTCCTTACTACGATGTTTTTAATTATCATGTATAGTCATCTTGGTTAAACTTTTTAAACTTTATGTAATTACCTCATATAGTGATTACTATTTTCTCTGTATACTTTGTTGTTGGATTACATTTGCTTTTAAAAATGGCACATCATCGATCCTTACTTAATTAGTCGTGTTGATTGACTTTTGTAAATCACATGCTATAAACAAATATGTGGACCAAAATTTTCCCTATCAAAATTAAACTAATATGTAATTAACGTTATGGGAAACCCATTCAAAGGTACAAATTATTTTAAAAGATACTTAGAGAATAACTAAACTGTCTTGTGCAATACAAAATTAATCTCTATATGTTCTATGTTATCAGTTTACTTTTGTTTTTTTGTTTTTTTTTTGTGTGTATATTTAAACTTTTAATTTTTGTTCATCTATGTAGTTACTAATAATCAGAATTAGCATGTATGCACAAGAACATTGCTTGTTGATATTTCACTAGAAGGGTTAATTTATACAATATATTTTACTATGCATTTTAAAACTACTAAAATAAATTACTGTTAATAAACTGTCCCGTGCTTGGCACGGGATTCTAGGCTAGTTTTAAATAAATTGAATGGCTTTAAGGAAGCTTATTGTAAGAGTTGATTGGGGTGGGATGGGGAATCGGGTCGGGGCGGAGTAGCAGTGGGGTGGTTTAGAGATTAGCAGATAATAACCCCTTAGATTTAATTCAAGAGGCCGTTTAGAATTGATTTTCAAAAGTAGATTTTGGTTAAATAAGAATGAGTTTCTGAAATCAGTTTTAATATATTTTAAACATAATAGATTAAAGCTATTTACGGTACTTGGATAAAAAGGGATGAAAGTAGCTTTAATGTGGCAAAATTACCATATAGTTTAAAGGGCATTTAATGTCTGTTTATATGTAAAGATATTTTGATAATACTCTTGGTCAAACAAGATTCTCTAAAACTAATTGATCAGAATCCAAGAAAATGAGGATTCTGGATTTAATCAGTTTGAGTACACTGAACCAAATTTAATGAGTTTATCTTTTTTTTTATACCAAACACTTCAAAAATGATTTAAATTAGATCTGATCAAGTTGGATCATTATAGAATCAATCTCAAACATCCCCTAAATCTGCCTTTAAGCCTGTTTAGGATTGATTTTGAGATGCTGAAACTTGATTTAATCCAGATTAAATCAAGTTGGTGCGTAGGTGTTTGGCAATCATTTAAAATTATTTAGATCAACTTTCAGAAGCTAAAAAACTGATTAAATCATAATTTAAAAACATAAAGATGATCAATTAATCAATTTTTCATAATCAAGTTTGACCAATTAAAGTAGGAGAGTATGCCTATTAAATTACAAAGACTTTTAGCACTTTTTCTTCAAAAGTTTTTAGACTCCTTGTTGTTTCGAGACTGTTTTTAGTACTTTTATCCGAACACCATTGATAGATTAAAACTAATTGCGCTAAAAATAGCTTAAAACTGATTTCAAAACTTGATTAAGATTTAATCTAAATTTCCCTTTCGAAATCGGTCTGAAACATGCTCCTCTTTGTATTTACAGGGAATACCGGCTTCAACGTGTCATTTTTTCTTGGCCCAATTCGGATTTCACGACAAATTAATATGAATTTAGGCTTTTAACTGGGGGGACAGTCCATCACGTCAAATTAATGTTCAACCTTGGATTCTATCAACTTTTACAAAACTAAAATGGAGAAAACACATACCTAGATGTGCCATGATGCTATGGTTACTCTGTAAAGGAAGTTTGAGAACCAAGGCTAAACCAAAAGCATGGAATATCATTCTAGAAGAACAATGTGTGCTATGTAGAAGATACCCTGAAACTGAAAACCATCTATTTGTGCAATGCTCCTTTGCACAGAATATGTGGAAGGAAGCTTTCAATAAGATGAAGATGAGTATCCCCTTAATCTCCTAGCAGCAGTTCCTTCAACACACAGCCACACAGTTCAGGGGGGAAAGTCTTAAAGCCAGATTGTGTAAACTCATAATAGCAATGGTTGTCTCTGAGATTTGGCAAGAGAGAAATGCAAGGATCTTCAACCATAAACAAGCTACAGTGAATGGGTGTATGCAAGTGATTGCTCAGTGGATATACTACAGAACTCTCAGCTGGAGAAGAAGCCCTGGAACAGACCAAAACAAAGAGCTATGCCAAGCATGGGGGTTGGATATACAGAGAATTCTACTAGACTAATTTACATATCGTAAAGTAGAGACTATAGAAATGTGTATAGATTGAAAAGTTGTACATGACTTGAGCTTAATGAATACAAAGGACCTTTGGCCAAAAAAAAATGGAGAAAACACTAAAATTTGGATTAAATGGTGCTACACCTGTACCGTAAAGAACATGAGCGTCTGGGATAATGCGATCCCAGCAGATTTGTGATGGACTCTTAGAAGGCCGTTCCAGCTTACATGAATCGCAAGATTGTCACAGGCTCTAAGGTCTGGCTCCAGACTGACCCGCTTGGCATTGGAAAAGCAACGTTGGTGAAAGAGTGCTTCATGAGGTGCTGGCAGTTTGAAAGCCAAGGTTGATAGTATCATTCAGAAATTTTCATGAATCTACCTCCCTCCCATCCGTAGGAAACTAATTGGTATCAACACTCATCTTGATTGATTTTGTTGGGCAAAATTAGAAACAACAAATCGCGAATCCAAGTCAATATCAATTTAGCATAACGATCAAGAATGCATTTAGGGTTCTAGAGCACAAATAAATCTCCTCTAAACAATAAACAAATTGAAGAAAATATCGATACTTAAATTTCAGATGGATTATATGCATGAGAAAACCCTCACCTCAAAGAAGCAATTTTGATCAATCACAACCATAACCTTGAAACCCAAAAGTGTAGCTTAGACACTAGGGAGCAAATTTTTTTTTTTTTTTTTTTTTGAAATAACTCATGGATACAGGCAGGGTCTGACAAAAAGTGAGAAACGCGTATCACACCCCCATCCAATTCATGCCCAATTAACTTCAGAATAGTGTTACGCTCTACAACTGTGGTTTCTGACGCTCTCTGTTGCTCTGCTGTATATATCCCTATTTACGTACGTCCCTATGTCTCCCCCCTCCCTCTGTCTCTCTCACTCCTTAAATTTCCCGCAAAATCCCTCCATTTGGAGATTTAAGGTTTTGAACGTATTAAAAAAAATGACCTAATTATCAAATCAATTAAAACACATATTACGTGAGCGTAAAACATATTAACCTAAGCACGCAAAGGTTTTAAGTTCAAAATTTGAATAATAATAGAAATTGACATATCCCACCATGGCATCATGTTAATCAGACTAGGTGTAAGTTCTAAATATTAATTCAGTTTAAAAGGATCCAATAGACATTAAAATACTTCAATGACACAGGAGCCATAAATTATCCAAAACTTTGCATTTCGAGTAGGATGGCTTAACAGTTTTAGAAATTGCGATTTTAGACTTAAATCGAAGAGGACAAAAAAATGAATTCAATGGAAGTAGAGTCGATTAAATCTGAGTGGGTATGAGCACGAAATTATGAAATAACAAAAAATGGACAAAAAGTGTACTGATGTGTATACACCACTTAAATGGTGACACATGGTGATCCGCCTTTACACTCACGCCCAAAATGGGCTGAAACAATGGTCCTTGTTGAGAAGGACAATCAAAGAATTTGACACAAAGGAGAAATAGGAATACCCATGCATACATGAGGCTGCTTCACCGAAGAGTACAATGGGTTAATAAAAGGTGATTGCTTATGTCACATAGAAGGCATGAAAAATGCCAAAAAGGACATATTGAAACAATTACAACCTGGCAATATGGCATTGCGTCCCATAACGCAGTACAACGGACAACAATCAAAACAATTTTATATCATAGCTGAAATTCTAGCATCATAGAAATCCCGTAAAAACATCGTAGAAATCCATCCTCACAAGATGCAGTATCCTGAGTGTAACCCTTACCTCAAATTACGCAACAATATTCACAAATTTGTATATGCCTCGAATAAGTCCTAACATAAATCAAATTAACTCACTTACATTAGATCTATGAAACAAATTACTAAATTGATTGTGATAGCAAATCGTCCTTATAAGCATTAGGTTTATGACTTAATGATTTTGGTTAGAAAGTTGAAATCCTCATAATGCTTGTTTCCGTTTCTTCCAACTAACCTACAAGACAAAATTGACTTTATCGATAAAAAGCAAATCGACTTATTTTTCTAAACTCGGTAAATAAGCCAAATGACCTGTAAAGTTAAATCACTCCTCAAGGGAACCCAAAAAGCTTAATAAATATACGAACATAAACCAGGACATAAAATAATTAATAATAAATTATTTTGGGTCTTACATCCTCCCCTCTTTTAAAATTTTTTCCTTAAAATTTATGTACCTAAATTCATCGAATAGGGTTGGATATTTCTCTCTAATAGACTCCTCAAGTTCCAATGGAGTGACCTCCTCAACAACGTGATTCTTCAAGAGCACTCTCACCAAAGTTATCATCTTGGAATGCAAAACCCGATCTCGCAGGGCCAAAATTTCGATTGTTTGTTCCTCTAGTGATAGTCTTCCCCAATAAGTACATAACAAGTTGTCTCGACTATATGATACAACATAGGACGGTTCGTGCATGTACTTCCTCAAAACAGATTCGTGGAAGTGCACATAAGACAAATCTGGCGGCAAATGATTACAATAGGCAACATGGCCAACTCTATCAAAGAGCTCATAAGGACCAATATAGCCATGACTCAACTTTTCCTTCTTTCCAAACCTCATCAAACCCTTTCAAGGTGAAACTCGCAAAAGGGCATAATCACTGAAGTTGAACTTTAAGTCACCCCGACAATTATCGATGTAGCTTACTTTGCAACTCTATGCAACATCTCCAAAACATTCTACTATCGTGAGGGAAGTTAAACCAACTCTGATACGAGCTCCTAAAGCTTCATTCATCTGACCGTAAACTAGAGCTACATTTGATTCTCAAATATTTTGCTTGTAAACCACTCCACAATATTTCATTCATTCCCATGTAAATATATTTTCTTCACGAGTACGTTTACCTTCTCCGCCAAATTCAAATACACCCCCAGGGATTTGGCATTATTATTAATCAATTCCTTACTGAGTACCATTTTCCCTACTCCAGCTCCCTGAGTACTCCAATTTTTCTCTGCAGTGATAAGAGCTAAAAGATCTAATACTTAAATTTTAGTTTGTAGATAGATAATTTTGTATCTAATTCTCTGAAGGGAAGCATAGATGTATAAACAACGATCATGAATTAATCAAATATTCTCTTATAAATATCCTAAAAAACCTTGGTTCCGCTAAACTCCGCTCACCAACCTCATACCAACATATAGGTGATCGGCATTTACGCCCATATAAAGCTTCAAATGGAGCCATCACAATGCTTGCCTAATAACTATTTATAGGAAGAAAAAAAAAAGGAAAATGCTCATCCCAATTACCATAAAGGTCCAAGGAAAAAGCACATACATGTACTCCAAAGTCTGGATAAAACGCAGTATTGAAATCCAGACAAGTACCAAAATACTGCGTTTAACGCATGGGATAAGAGCTCTAGATAGGATAAACATAATCCTATTCGACGATTGGCCAGGCATCTAAGAGGTGGTTAGCATATCCGATAGATTGGTTTTATCCAACTAGAGTGTCATACGTTTGTACGTGGGGGCGTGGGGGGAGGGGGGTGTATTACTTTTATCCAAGGCATTTAATAATAAAAAATGCAGAGCAACAAAGAACAGGACCACCATAGTACCCACAGCCAGCATAGCCCATGCCAGCCACCGGTCTTCTTCACTGGCCGTCAC
Organism: Escallonia rubra; assembly: GCA_033065855.1. Taxonomy (NCBI): domain Eukaryota; kingdom Viridiplantae; phylum Streptophyta; class Magnoliopsida; order Escalloniales; family Escalloniaceae; genus Escallonia; species Escallonia rubra. The sequence continues at coordinate 143,796 of JAVXUO010000600.1, read as the reverse complement.
CGATCGCTTCCCTTTCCCTTTGAGGTGAGGTTGTAGGTGAATGATGATGCTGTCGTGGTATTTTTACGGCGTAGTTAGATGTGTAATGGATTTTGGTGGCAATTGGTGGTGGGTTTGAATCCTGTGTGATGGACATTGGGGGCGATGGGTGGTGGGTCTGAATCGTGGGTGATAGAGCTGAGTGGTAATAAGTGGTTGGTATGATCTGTGGTGATGGATCTTGATAGGCGATGGGTGGTGCATTTTGATAGTGCTTGCTATGGTGCATGTGGGCTTGCTAATTTGGTGGGTACGATCTACGGGTGATGGAGCTTGGCGGGCGATAGGTCGAGCATTTAAATGGTGTTTGCAGTGATGGTCGCGTGGTGGTTGGTTGATGGTGTTGGTAGTGTAGAGGTGGGTTGAGGATGGTGGTTACTGCCGTTCGTTGGTGAAGGTAGCTGAGGTGGTGGTGTTTTGCTGGCATGGTGGTGAGTTTAGGATGGTGGTTCCTACCGGTAATGAAGGCGGCAAGATAATCATGGCCTATAATATAAGTTTTTATCCAATATAAATTGTTATCGTGCCTTATCCGACCTTATTTTCTCTTAACATACTAAATAATCCTTCACGCCAAGTGTAGTTGAAGTCCTCAGACGTCTAGTCCAATCATAAGACGTGAATTGTTGGTCCCTGTCGGATATAATATAAACTGTTACACTGTGTAGCCTAATTATATTATGGATATATAACTTGGCCCACTTCTCTATGGTAATGTTGGCACAATAAAAAAGTGAGAGTGCGTATGTGGTCAAATGATCAACAATAAAAACCCACACTGTATCATGCTTACATAAAGTCCTCGATGAGTCAGCTACAAAGTCTCTGATCACATGGTCCCACTTCCACTAAGGTACCCTAGTGATTGTTACTTACCTGCATGTAGCAGATGCTTGCAAACCCAAAGTATGAGCTAAAATACACAATTATGTCCTCAACTCTGAAATCTTGAGCCGATCCATCCTTAAGTTACCTTCATCTTCGACACAAAATTCAGGTTCCTCAACCACCTTCATGCCATCCATAATACTAAAAAATTTTGTATGGCTCATATGACAAGAATTGATTCTCGTAATAATAAAAGGCAACCTAAAAATGTGGCAGCTGGCCATTTGAACTGCAAATACCAAACGTTAACTCTATAAGTCCGCTAACAACGGAGGTTGAGTAGGAACTAAAGCTACCACATTAGCCTTTCAAGCACTGACCGAACAACGTGGGAACTAAGGGGACTAGTGCACCTCCTGAACTTTTGAAAGTTTCTTTTTTTTTTTTGGAATTGCACCCAGTCCCTACTTTGCAGTTCTCTCTCCCCATCCCCCAGACCCCGTCCCCTCTCTCTCTACATGACCAGTAAGTCACTCCGACCGTGACGACGAACGACGGTGAGTTAGTGACGGCCACTGGGCACTGGCCGAGCGGCGAGCACGAGCTGTGAACCTATTACCATATCTGGATGCCGGATCATTTCTTGAGCTGTGCGACTGAAGAAGTGATGGGAGACGGCTGTACGGGCGACGCCGCGAAGGGGAGGACTGACCAACGGCGATTAGCACCTGACCGATGGTGAAGCTTCTCTGCTCTCTGCTCACTGTTGTGCAGCTTGTGTCGTGACTCTGTGACTGTCTGTGAGGTAAGTTGCTTGCCTGCTTCTTTAATTTCTTGAAATTATAATTTAATTTCAGTAATTGATGATATAGAAATTTTAAAAATATGTTTTGTTAATTTTCTTGCTAATTCTTAATTGTTCATCATTTAGCTTTGTTGGAAGAATATGCCTTGATTATATTGAAGAAATTATTGATGATTTGGTGGAAGTTGGAACACCTTAATTATTTGGTTAATTTGCTTTGCTAATTCTTAATTGGCTAATTATTTTTCTAATTTATAATTTGGTGCATAGATAGTTTATAATTGTGTTGGAATGTGACGTTGAGCTTGTTTGGCTATTTAATTTTAAAATTGGGAGGTCAAAAATATACTGTTTTGTTGGAATTTGATGTTGTGTTGAGATTGGGAGTTGGAGCTTGAGCTTAGGAGGTTGATCTTGAAATGTGATTTAGTTTTAAAATTGGGAGGTTGATATTGAGATTGGGAGGTAGAGCTTGAGCTATGTTTTTGTCTATTAATTTACTAATAAATTTTTTTGGTGATTTCGATATATTTGTGCATCCCCTGTAAAAAAATTCTGATTCTGCCCCTGTTTACAAGGAGGATAATTTTTTTTTTTTGGGTAAAATGTCCCATGTCTGTGTATTATTCCAACTAAAATATTTACAATTGTTTTATGTACTTCTATGCTTCAGTCATACATTTTCTCTCTCTCTTTCTTCTTTTTCCTGATTCCTATGGTGATCAAAGAGAGTCAGTTTGTCTTTGTCAACTTAGTAGCTGCTTATCTATACCCAAGGCTGATCATATTGCTTGATTAGTGCCATTATCCAAGGCTTTCGTCCAACGGTAGGTACTATATCTCATACGTTGTTGTATTACAAACATGCATGCCTGCACTGAAGCCTTTTGATTTTTAAAAATCCTTGCATTTCTCTCTTGCCAAATTCCATAGCATGCCACAACTAGTTTGCATATCTTTGCCCTTATACTAATCCCTCTAAATATTTTTGTAGGCATACTCCATCATATGCATGCTTCCATGATGTTGAGCTTTAAGTCATATGTAGTTTACTGAAAACCATATTCCACAGTTCCTGAGTAAATGAGCATTGCCAAAACAGATGATCTTCATCTTCAGGTTGAAGACAACATATATAGGTCATAGATGTCTTCTAATATGATATTCCCTGACTTGAGTTTAGTTTTGGTTCTAAGTCCTCCATTACATAAAAGCCACAACATCATTGAACATCTTGGGATATGTCCAGTGAACCATATGAGCTTCCACTAAGGTGCCACTGGTGCCTTAGACCTTATTCCTTCCCAGGCAGTCTTGATGGTGAACTGCTTGCTAGCACTCAATGTCCATTTTACTTCATCCTGAGCCAAAGTGTTAGGCTTAGGTATTCCTGAAGTACAGAGTTGAAATCTTTCAAATCTATGGATCTCATTAATGGTAATTGCCAGCCTTCATTGTGAATGATTTCACAAAATTTAGCATTCAAACTCAGGCCTGAGTCATACACGCTTCTCTGTCCATATATTTCCATCACTGTACCATTAGGTAACCATCTATCTTTTTACAGCCAAACTGTGTTTCCATTGCCCGATACTTCAAAAATTGTGCAAACATAGCTTTGATCTTGATTAGCTTACACCATGCCCAAGACATATTTGCAGGGGGGTTAAATGTCCATAAGTGCTTGTTTTTTATAATAAAAATATGACACCATTTGACCCAAAATGAATCTTTTTTTGTGCAATATCACAAGTGCTTACAGATTACATCTCTATTCCACTCCTCAAGTCTCTTCAATCCCAAGCCACCTTGGCAAGCATAATTTCTCCCAAGCTACTTTACCTCTATAGTATTTCACACCCTTACCCTACCATAAGAAAACCCTACTTTTGCTTTCAATTTTCTTGATAATCTTCTCTGGTAGAATGAATATGCTGGACCAATATACTTGTATGCTTATTAAAACATATATAGCTAGTTACACCCTTCCACCATATGACAGGTATTTAGTTGACCAACTTGTGATTTTCTTGGTTAGCTTTTCCACAAGCACACTACAATCCTTTTACTGTAATTTTGTGGATATGAGAGGTACTCCTAAGTAAGTTACATGCAGTTTACCTCCAGGTATACCAATTATTCCAGTCAGTTGTGCAGCAGTATCATTGTCTACATCTGCTAAGTAAACTGAGCTTTTGTTGAGATTAGGAGCCAAACCTGACATTTGTCCAAACTCTTGAATTGCTTCTTTAACAAACATCATGGTCTCAGGAGTTGCAGAAGCCAATAAGAACAAGTCATCAGCAAAACATAGATGATTGATCTTCAATTCTTCACATTTAGGATGCAATTTAAAATTGATCTGAGCTGCATACTCATCCATTAGTCCAGAGACTACTTCCATCACTTGTAGGATAATGTAAGGATATATAGGGTCTCTTTGCCTTAATCCCGTTGCACTTGCAAAAAACCCTTCCATACTTCCATTGAGGCTAATGATGAATCTTGCACTTGTGACACATAGCATAATCCATTTCATAAATCTTCTTGGGAAATGCATGCACTCCATTACCGCTTGCAAAAATTTCCAACTAACGAGTCATATGCCTCTCGAATGTCTACCTTTATCACAAATCTACGCCTACCCACAATCCTGTGATAGTTTCTCACTAGTTCTTGCATAAGGAAAATATTGTCAGCTATATTTCTCTTCTCCACAAAAGCAGATTTCCTTTTTGAGATAATCATGGGAAGTACCCTTTTGATTCTTGTGCAGAGGATATTTTAGGCACATTTATATATAACATTACAGCATGCTATGGGTCTAAAATCTATCATTGTGCTTGGACAAGGAATCTTGAGAATTAGAGGGAGCAGTGCTATTAAATCCCTTGATATCTGCAAGATGGTTGAGCATTTCTTTAATAGCAGATGTGACTTCATTTCTTACCACCTCCCAATTTTGCTGGAAAAACTCTGGACAATAACCATCAGGCCCTTGGGCTTTATTGGGTTTTAGAGAGAACATAGCATCTTTTACTTGCTGATCACTTATGCATGCATTTAACATTATTTGATCCTGATTGCCTCTTTATTTTTGATGATGGAGTTCAATCTATCTCTTGTCATTGTATTTCAAACCACATCAGAGCCTAGGAATTCTGAAAAATAGTTAATGGCTACTTGATGGACTTCTTTTGCCCCTGTAACATGTTCTCCATCCACTGTATTGATAGATAATATATTGATTTGTGACCTATGAATCTGCACTTTTTTATGGAAATAAGTTGTGTTTCCGTCACCTAATTTCAGGTCTCTTACTTTGGCTTTTTGGTGATAACATGCTTCCTCAGCTTGTGTTAGATGATAGTACTGTGCATGCACTTCTCTTTCTTCTTTGATCAAACTATGATCTTGTTGTTTCATAATTATGTATTGAATGTCCTATAATTCTTGTAAATTTGCACCAGTTCTCTTTGAGATATTGCTGTTGTATTCCTTATTCAGCTTCTTTAGGACAGGCTTTAACTTCCTTAATTTTGTACTCAACAGATAACAGGCCTTACCTTCCACCCTTTCATCCCATATTGAATTTAGTAGTTGTTTGAAGGATATATGCTTCATCCAAAAATTAAAAAATTTGAAAGAATTTTTCCTTGTTGACTTTCTTTGTTCACCCTTATTAACAACATAGAGTGGTCAGATAGTCCTGGTGCATGAGCTTTTACCTGAGTATAGGGAATTGGTCTAACCAATAGCTCTGTCCAAGTAAAAAAATAAACCAGTAGTTGGTAAGTCTCCTAGCTGACTGGTTTAAAGGCACTGATTGAACTCGTCTACATCGTGTCTACTTAGGCCATTTCCACTTTGTTTTTCTACTTCAAATCTTACTACATTAAAATCCCCTACCACTATCCATGGTCTTTGACCAATGGCTCTGGCCTCATTGCATAAGAATTCCCACAATGGTCTTCTTTTTTCACCAATGTTATTCCCATATACAATAGTCAGGAAGAATTACTGGCCTTGACTCACTGGCTTCACTACCTTAGTAATATGCTGTGCAGATGCATTTACCATGTTCACAGTCACCTGTGTAGTATTCCAGCCCAGCCATATTCTTGAGACCCCCTTCTTGTTTTCATTATTGATAAAGCTCCACTCCTTATTCCATTTTTTTGGTAATGCTAGGAATATTCTCTATTCTGACTTTGGTCTCCAATAGTCCAACAATCTCAACTGCATGTTTTTTAATGTCTTTTTCACTTCATAATGCCTTCTGGGGTCATTGAAACCCCTTATATTCCAACTTGAAATCACAGTCATTTGAATTTGGGATTTTTTCCTCTATTTGTGTCTTCCTTACTTATCTGATTTATTTGGGTGCTATCAGGTACATTTTCCATGATAGTCACACTCCCCTCAGTATTTTCCACATTTTCCAAAGCAATAAAGCTATTTTCATTCCTTAATTTCTCTGCTTGTTTCTTTTCTTCACTATTCCTTGGAGTTTTTCTTGTAGTCACCTGTTGCCAATCTTGAGTTTTCTCTTGTATATCATTTATTCCCATGCCCTGACTAGTCACAATTCCACTTATATTCTCATTAGGTCTATTACTTCCCTCCACTTGTCTGTCTATACTTTTTTTTTCTCCCATTTTTGTCATATCTGAGTTTTCTTAAAACATTTTGCCTCCTGGTGGCCAAAGATTTTGCACAAGGAGCATCTGGTTGGTATCTATTCATACTTCACCCTCTGATATATAACATCATCACTTGGCCCCTTTAAAGGAATTACCTCAGGTGATGAACTTTCACTGTTTATTTCTACACAAATTATAGCATAAGATACTCTTTCTTTAGAGACTGTTACTTGATCCATGAACAGTGGCTTCCCAATTGTGCTAAAAATTTGACTTATCATTAGTATAGACCCGAATTGTAGAGGTCGAAACGACAATTTGATCCATACAGGAACTGTATTCAATTTATCTTTTTCTACTGACATAGATGCATTCCAAGGTTTTACGATAACTGGCTTGTTATTAAAAAACCATGGACCTTTTGGCAAGATGTACATAATCATAAGCACTAGATGAATTAAAACCTTCCAGGTAAACTCCAGATTTCAGGAAACTCATGGAGAATTTCCCAAAACTTATTACATAGGAGAAATTGGGTGGAGACCACACACAAATACTAGTCTAGGACTTGAGAAAATACCTAAAACATCAAAAGCGACCACTCTGATATGTCATTAACAGCAGGAATTGCATAAAATATCCATTTGCCATGGAGAATAATCAAGGACAGCATGAATAGTCCTGGAGAATTGGCTCAAGGAGGAGAGAGGGATGGGAAGTTTATGTCCTTGGGCAAGGCTGGGATGTTGACAATGTGGGCTTAGGGAGGTCATGGATTTCAGGCAGATGTGGCAGCTCGGGCACATTAGACAGTTCTGGCTTTGGCAGAGAAGGGACATCGGGCAGTGTTGGCATCTCCACCGTGGGGAATGGTGGCAGCTCAAGTAGTTCAGGTTTAGGAAGCTCTAAAAATTCAGGTTTAGGAAGCTCAGGCAAGGTCGTCTCCAGGAGGTGGCGCGCCTCTGCTACAATTTTGGTGCCGTTGATTAATGATAAAGTGACAACTTACAACATTAACAGAATGGATGGGTGTTGGGAATGAGCCATGGTTGATTTGATGACATGAACAGTTAATGAGAAAAGCAAACCAAGAGTTTAACCCTGATTAAGCAATGAGCATAACTAGTCCTTTATATAGAGAGGGATGTGGTGAACACAAAAGACTCAAGGGGTTGGTTTGTGGGAGATTAATGTGGTGTTTGTTCATCTCCTCATCCATCCAACATGAAATATAGCAACTACTGGTTTAAACTAATTGGTCATCTGGTAGTTAAAGAGCCAATTACGTAATCTACATTTGGCTTCTGTCAAATGCGCTCTCTCCGTTCACTAATCGGTAATGAGAGCTAATGGTACAAAGCTAGGCTCTCCAAGCAATTTATTATAAGGTACATATGACAGGAGAATCGTGTAGCAGTACAGATATAAGATGTACCAAAAGCTATTTAAACTCGAACTCGATCCAAGAAGGATTTTCCATCAAGCTGAATGCCTTGTGCCAGTGCCAGGTACTCCCTTATGCTTCATTGGAACATATGCAGGTGGACGGCTTTGATCGTCCACGAACTTCAGATCTGGGTTCATCGTGTCCACTGACGGCCTATTGGCCGTGGCTATAGATATTCTTGTAACTTTGTTATTGACAGCTGCTCGATGCAGGACACTCTTGTACTTCTCATTGCTGAATATCTAGCAAATAAGAAAGTATGAATGGTCAATAGATTAATTTTCTACAATTTTGCCAAAGTTAACAATTCAATTTGTGTGACAACATTCATTGAAAACAATGTATGACCAGGAAATGAATGGGCGAATATGAAAATTAACTCAAGTTGGTCCCCGGTATTAACGAGAGAAGAGCTGGGGAGGACATTCACATTGACCCAATTCCCATTATGTTGTATTTGCAGTCCCCCTACATTATTTTGTATGAGGAGGGTCAAGAGGCCAGATCTTGAGTGAGGTGGCATGCCCATTGCAAGATCAGGCTGAGGACAAGGCAATTATCTATCTTTTATGCTACTTAATCGAGAAAATATTTAGTGGTTGTCTAACGCCACGTCATCAGCATACATGGTGTTAGACTACCACAAATATCATGCCAACTAAGCGAGGGTGGCAGGTTGTGGGTCGAATGTCCAACTGGATCTAAATTCTTAACCATGGTTAACTATGACCGAAAGAAGTAAAGAAAAAAAAACTGAGAGATAAAAAGGAAAACACAAAGTCAAACCCTAATTTCCCTCTGCCCTTCATCTTCCACAGTAACCAAACTACATTTCCGATGGCCGCCGCTGCCGCTGCGATTGCCATTATCCGACGCACCACACTGCACCATCACTATGCACCACCACTGCCTCCGGGTGTTTGTTGATGATACGTATCTCGGTTGCACTTCCTTCTCCAAATTTAATTAACATCTAATTGCAATTATGTTTCATAGATTTTGATAGGAGAAAATGTCAAACCCTAATTCTTATCACCCTAATTCTTATCATTGTGAATTAACAATTGATTAGATCCCACAGAAGTCTGATATTTTTGTTAGTCACTTTCATATTGAAGAGCATTAGTAGTCAAGTTTGCAGTAATTGCTGGGAAAATGTAAGGAGAATGATTACTTTACCTAACATTTTTTATTAACATCACTACTTTACCTAACATTTTGATTGAGCAGACCACTAAGTAAAGAAAGGAACTTCTCTAATCAAGAGCAATGATGAAAGAGAAGGCATGTGAAGTTGCCATTATGAAGAAGTACCTATTGGGCAAACATAATGAACGGGAGCAGAATGAAAAACCTCAAACCATTCAACTTTTTGATTAAAAACCTTATAATATCACTACTTTACCTAACATTTTGATCAAGCAGACCACTAAGTGAAGAAAGAAAATTCTTTAATCAAGAGCAATGATGAAAGAGAAGGCATGTGAAGTTGCCATTACGAGGAAATACCTATTTTGCTTCTACAAAGAAAAGAAGGAAAAGGAAGTGCACGGTGCTCAATTTCACGGTGACCCCCTCTGCTTTGGCAATCATATTTTTGGGTCATGGACTTGAATAATCAACACGTTCCTTAGTTGCATGATGGGTTCTTGACTCCTATACTCGCCCGCCTTTCCCCAGGTCGTCACCGCATATACCCGGGGAGATGAAGGAGAGACAAGAAAGAAATGAAATGGGAGACGAAAGAGAGGAGAGATAATCGAAATGGATTCAAATGTTTTAACCTGAAAAATGAAAAAGGTGGGCGGGAAATTCAAAATTTTTCAAAAATTTCAATTTTAACTTTATTAACCATGTTTAAAATTTTAGATCTAGCTGGACATTCGGTCCATAACTTGCCACTCTCGCTTAGTTGGCGTGATATTAGTGTTAGTCTAACACCACGTATGCTGATGACGTGGTGTTGGACAACAACTAAATATTTTCTCTTAGAATTGTAACAAGTGACATTTCAAGAGAATTTTTTTTAAAAAATGGCACAAAATATAAATCTTAAGTGATAAACAACTACATAATTTAAACTTTATTAAAAAAATATATAATATCCAAACTTGATATCACAAAATTTTCATATTGCTAACTTTATCTTTGTACATGTTTGGTTTTAACAATTTCAAATTCATTAAAAAAACTGTAGTTAAAATTAAAGTTAGGTTTGATATGATGATAAAATTTTGCTAATTTATTTTGCTATACGCATAATTAACTTATTTTTCTGTAATTTAGGATTCATTTTATCAAATGTGATTATAAATACTTATCCATAATGCTTGTTTTTTTAAATAAAATTGTTATTATCAACTTTACTTTTGCACTCGTTATGATTATGCTAATACTAGTACTCAGCCAAATAACAAAGCGCAATCATAGACCTATATATAGCTAATCTTCACCTATAAACAATGCGTTTTAATTTGTTACGCTCCGAAATGCAGAAGTAATAATGCTATGCGCGAACCGACCGTAGAGTTTTGGGTATCAAAGTCATAAGTCGATGGTTCGATTCATTCCATTTCCCAGAAATTGACCTCTAAAGACACTGAGTTATGTCACAACTCCATGTCATACACCCTCTAGAACATTCAAAATCAATACATATGTATCTACTGCTTTTATACTCTTAAATCAACTCACAAAATCTTTTTTCGCTTTTTGACAGTAGACAGATCAAATGTAGCACCAAATTGTATTGCATTCACACTGAGGTCAGTTAATAAAAACTTATGAAACACAAGGAAAGTAGGCATAACTGTTGAACGTGGAAGCAGCGGGCAAAATCATAACCACGACCATCATCTCATGGTATGAATATACATGATCTCAAGAAGCAGACCATATACAGATCAAGCATCCAAGGTGTGAAAACCTCCTGAAGGAATAAATTACTCCATTCTTCTAACAAGTACAATGGCTTTTACTCCGAGTCTATAACACGTTTGACAATCTAGATAAATTACTAAAATATCACCTCGCTTATGAAAATGTACGTTTCAAGGCAAGGCATAAAAAAATCTAGATCTTATACACTATATTCCAAATATAAAAAAAGTTAACCACTAAAACTAAGGTCGAGGAGTCTACATAATTTTAAGCCTAGGCTCTGGTACCAAAGATGTCTTGGCTCCTGACCTGGAAGCACACCTTCATATATTACTTCATAATATTCTGACTTAGGAGAAATAGAATACCCAAACGTACACAAATACATAATGTTTTAAGTTTATCACGTGGAAGGCTCGATCGAGGGCAGAAATGAAATGACTGAGTTGATATGAGAATTAAAAATACCAGTGTCAAGTACCAAGCAAGGGTCGCACCTCCCATCTATGATAGCAATTAACAAGCTACTGATAAAAAAACAAAATACACCTTAACCACCTCTATATTTAACCACCTTGAGTATTTACCACTACAAAAAAAAGGGGTTTCGGGACACTAAAATAGTGTCGCCAATGACTGTAAAAGTGTCGCAAACCGGTTTCCCGACACTTGTTTAACACTTTTCGTAAGTGTCGCAAATTTGTCCGTCGGGAATTTCCCGACACTTGTTATAAACGTCAGCACTCTACTTGCGACACTTTAAAGTGCCTCTTATGAGGTGAATAGTCAACTCATGCATACGACACTTTCGCAAGAAGTGTCGCTAAATTAGCGACGTTCACTAAAGTGTCATTTTCATTTGATGGCATTATCTTTGAAACGTCGTTAAATTAGCGACACTTTCTTTAAGTGCCACTTTGTTTTGCGGCATTATCTAACAACGCTTCCATTGAAGAGTCGGTGTTTATTTGGCGACACAATCTTTGAAATGTCGTTAATTTAGCGACACTTCCATTAAGTACCAGTTTTATTTAGTGGCATTATCTTAAAAATGTCATTCCTATTTACGACACTTTTAAGCAATTGTCACTTATTTTTTTGTCTGTCATATTGTGAAATCTGTTAAAAGTACGCTGGCCTAACTCTGATAATAGTTACATTTCCCAAAAAATGACATAAAAGTGAAGTATATTTTATGTAATCCTGCTCCTGTCCAATACGAATAATGCACAACTAAGTCGATCTATCGAGCTTATAAACTCATTTAGAAACAAGCTAATGTCATTCATCAACCATATCATATCCAACATTCACATCCTAATTACATAACCATCCAGAAGTTCAACATTCACATCCTAATTAGATAACCATCTAGAAGTTCTCAATTTCAAAAACATACAAATATAATGACATTGAAGAACCAACCTAAAGATATATACATCTTTTCCAAAATTGTTGATGGACGGACATCACCTGTTGGTCATAGCTCAAAATGATGTGCCACGGCCATTTCCTTTGTTCAGCATGCGTCAATTAGTAAACAAGTTTGTTGTGCACGCCGCGGTAAGTAATTAAGTTATGCATAACCAATCATAAAAAAATAGCATCATTTTGGGGCGCCCCACCAAGAAAATTTGTGAGACGCGCCTCTGCTCCTTGTCGTACCATGCAGATAGGTGAAAGGATATCCATGGCCCAGCAGTGTGGAAATTCCAGAAAATAAACAAAGTCCATGTCCCATGACTTGGCCAGTCACAATTAGTCAGCATTTGGTTTCTTGCTCTTCTGCAATATTCAGATTACTAATGATGCTAAGCCTTAAGTTCAAAAAGGTGGGAGCCATAGCAGCTGAAGACTAAAAAGCAGGTCAACTGGAGGTCGACCCTAGCATGTCATTAGTTTATTATTAGTTGAAGCTCGTCTTTGTTCTCACACTCGATGTGCATGGTCATGGCCTCTTCTTAACAGGTTTGGAAGGGTGCTAAACTTGTCTCTTGTACTCTCTTGGCTTGTATTTCCCATGAACTGCAGAAGATTGGTTGCTGCAGCCGGTTTCACAGATGAGATGGATAGACAGGCTTTGCTCGCATTCAAGCGGGATCTAATTCAGGAAGACCCTTTTGCAGCCGTTAGCTCATTGTCGCGTTCAAGGATCTATATCAGATTAGTTTTTACCATGTGTTGCGTTGCAGCTAAAAACTGCATCGGGAACCACACCAGAAAATAGGCCAACAAAAGAAAACATGGAGTGACCGCCGGGTGAGGTTCTAGCGGGGGAAGGCTCCGATACTTAAGACAGAAATGGCTAACAATGTAGAACTCTGAAAAGCAATAAGACACAGTGTATCTGTGTGTAGTTGTCCATACCTTTGCCCCTTTATTTAGTAGTAGGAAGAAGAGCCCTAGTAGTATTGGCTATGAACAGATTCAATTAGGATTTAGGATCCTAGAGGATCGCATATCTATCTCTGATGATTGAGTTAGAATCCTTTTATTTAGATATTAACATGGCAAGTGCCAAATCAAAAATGCCTTGGTGGAAGACTATGTGTCTGTTTGACAGTTTTTTGTTTTTGTTGTTTTCAGTTTTTAAAGAGCAGCTTAATTTTTTTTTTTTTAAAAAAAACAAGTATAAGTGTTTGATAACCCTTTTTTGTTTTGTTTTTTGTTTTTGGTGTTTGGTAACCCTTTTTATTTTGACTTTTTTTTGTGGTGGTTTGCGGTGGCGGTGGTGGGGCGTAGCGGTGGTCGACGGTGGTGGTGGCCGGCGGTGGTGGCCGGCAGGCAGCCGACAGTTGTCACGGCAGTCGCCAGCAGTGGCTGCCGGTGTGGTGGCTACCGACGGTGGTGGCGGGAGGTGGCTGTCGGGCGGCGGTGGTGGCTAGAGGTGGCCTCCACCGTCGCCCGGTGGTGGCTGCCGGCGGCCGGAGGTGGCTGTCGGGCGGCGGTGGGTGAGTTGTGGTGGAGGTCTCAAAAAAAAAAATTAAGTGAAAACAAAAAGAGTTTTTTCCTCTTTTTTTTTACTCTACAATTTAAAAAGCCACTTTTTAAATTGAAGAAAAACACTCCTATTTTTTCTAATTTTTAAAACTGAAAAAAAAAGATAAAAAAAACCCTGTCAAATGGCCCCAACGTGTCATAGCTGCCAGGTGTCATCCACGGATTGGAGGCGTATTTTTAGTTATATCATAATGCCCCTGCTTTTGCCAGCGTTAAAGAAGCGGGCGGAAACACACTTTTCCCACTGGAGATAGCTAAATGTGCCGGAACATAAAAGAGACCATTTTTCGGCATTATGAACACTCGGAGAGAATTCTGTTCGGACAAGCTTTTGCTCGGACATATTTGGTTCTGCTATTGACACTCTGCTCGGGCAGAGTGCTCGGACAGGATTCTGCTCGGGCAGAATTTTGTTCGACCAAGTAAGTCATTCTCAGGATTCTGCTTAGGCAGAATTCTGTTCGGCCAAGCTAGTCACTCTGCTCAGGCAAAATTATGTTCAGCCAAGTCCGTCACTCTGGTCGGGCAAAGTGCACGGACAGGATTCTGCTAGCGCAGAATTCTGTTCGGCCAAGCTAGTCACTCTGCTCGGGCAGAGTGCTCGGACAGGATTCTGCTCGGCCAAGTCAGTCACTCTGCTCGGGCAGAGTGCCCGGATAGGATTTTGCTTAGGCAGAATTCTGTTCGGCCAAGCTAGTCACTCTGCTCGGGTAGCATGCTCAGACATGATTCTGCTCAGGCAGAACATTTTGGCTAAGTTTAACACTCTGCTCGGGCAGAATGCTTTGGCTAAGTCTGACACTTCACTCATGTAGAGTGCTCGGCCATCATTCTGCTCGGGCAGAATGTTTTGGCTAAGTTTGACACTCTACTCGGGCAGAGTGCTCGGCCATCATTCTGCTCGGGGAGAATGTTTTGGCTAAGTTTGACACTCTGCTCGGGTAGAGTGTTCGGCCATCATTCTAATAAGGCAGAACGTTTTGGCTAAGTTTGACACTTTGCTCGGTAGAGTGAGCAGAGTGCTCGGCCATCATTCTGCTCGGGGAGAATGTTTTGGCTAAGTTTGACACTTTGCTCGGGCAGAGTGTTCGGCCACCATTCTGCTCGGGCAGAATGATTTAGCTAAATTTGACACTCTGCTCGGGCAGAGTGCTCGGCCATCATTCTGCTCGGGCAGAATGTTTTGGCTAAGTTTGACACTCTACTCGGGCAGAGTGCTCGGCCATTATTCTGCTCGGGCAGAATTCTTTAGCTAAGTTTGACAATCTGCTCGGGTAGAGTGCTCGGCCATCATTCTGCTCGGGCAAAATGTTTTGGCTAAGTTTCTACGTGTCTTTTCGTAATAAATGCTTTGAGCGGGAAATTTAAATTTCCTTACTCTAGAATTGTGACACGTAGGGGAGTAATTGTACCATTGGGAAACTCAAGAGTTGGTTACTACAGATTTCTCTATAAAATGAGATCTTCAATTCATTTTCACCTCATACTACAAGAAAATATGTTTTTAGCGACGGAGCCATTTCCGTCGCTAAAAGCTACTTTTTACGACAGAAGTACTCGTCGCTGAAAGTCCGTCGCTCTATGTTTTTTACCGATGAAAAGTCAGTCGGTAAAAACCTTTAGCGACGGACTTTTAACGCCCCCCTGCTTCTCTCTTTCCACCGTCCCCTCTACCCCCTCCACCATACATCCCTGCCTCCGTCCCTCCCCACCACCACGCCGGCAGCATGCCCCCGCCTTCGTCCTTCCCCACCAGCCCCCCACGCCGACGACAGGTCCCCACCACCCACCACATTGCCCTTCCCTCTCCCCTCATTTCTGCCACCCCCATAGTCACATCGCCGCCCCGCATGTACCCCACCACTGCCACAGCCACCCCACAATTGTGCCACCACTCCACAGCCGACTGTAGTCGTGTCATCGCCACAGTGCCTCCCCCTCCGCCGCACCACCACCCTCTGTCGCCTTTCGCGCACCACTGCCACTGCCTTCCGTGCGCTACTGTTGTGGTCCGCCTCGCATCACCACTATTCGAACTCACATTTTTTTCCTAGTTAGAAATTATATTATGCTATAAATTATTTATCATATTGAATCTGTTGTAATGTTAGAAATTATAATATGCTAGAAATTATCTATCGTATTGAATTTGTTGTAATGTGCTAGAAATTATAGTATGCTAGAAATTATTTATCATATTGAATCTATTGTTATAATGTAAGTGTATTTAATATGTTGTAATGTAATTGCATTTGATTTGTTATAATGTAATTAAATTTAATTTGTTGTAATGTACTTTAAATTAACCCTAATCAAACCCTAATTACCCCTAATTTTGTTTCCAAGTAACCCTAATTGAACCAAATTAACCCTAATTAAATCCTAATTATCCCTAATCTAACCAATTAACTGTAATTAACCTTGAGTAACCCTAATTAAACGAATTAACCCCAATTAAACCCGATTAACCCTAACTGAACAAGTTAATTATAAATAACCCTAATTTAACCTAATCAAACCAATTGGCCCTAAAAAATCCTGATTTACCCTAATTGAACCAATAAACCCTAATTAGCCTTGATTAATCCTAACTGAACTAATTAACCGTAATTAGCCCCGATTAAACCTATTTGAACCAGTTAACCTTAAATCATAAATCCTAATTAGTCCGAATAAACCCTAATTATCCTTAACGAAGCCTAATTAATCTAAGTACATCCAAATTACTCGAAACACATTCGAATTAGCCTAATAAAGCCTACGTACACCCAAATTACTCGAAGTACATGTTTAGAATTATTTTGATTTAGTTTTTTGTGAAATGTCCTTTATTCCATTAAATGCAAAACTTACATGCCTATGTTTATGTACATTCTACATAGTACACTAGACCCTCAATTAATCTGTAGTATCTCTGTTTCATCAATCCCCCATGCCCTACACAGTGCTCAATTAATCTGTAGTATCCATGTTTCATCAATCCCCCATGCCCTACATAGTAAGATTACCCTTTCTCAAGGAAAGTTCCGAGTTCTTGAAAAAATAGATGAACTATCAAGGGGGCCAACATTCAAGGAAGTTTAAAAATAACATCCGATCATAAAATGTTATGTTTGTCTTCACATCGATGGGAGGAGCCATAGATAATAAAATAAATGATGGTGGGAATCCTTATATATATTTTGTATAGGACAAAATCATCACAAGATTGATTCACTGCTTTCTGTTGATGGACAGACTCCAAAGTTTGCACAATTATATATACACGACACGGATAATGAGATTCCAAATCATGTGCACGCTCTATATCAACATAATGCAGAAAAGGATATAGATTCAGAAATCATGCATGGATTACAACAAATGTTGGATGAACATAATCCACATGCAAAAGTTTTAGGATGACAAGAGATAGGTTTAAGGGTATTGGATATGTGCCTATGCACATTAGGTTAATTGGAACAAGACAGCATGATGGATGACAATATAATCTTTCGATAGCTTTTGAGGTTGTTGCTCTTATTGTCAGAGACGGACGACAGTCTTGCGAGAACCGCGATATGATTATCGAAGCGAGAGGTATATGACTTAGAAGAATTACTTAAATGCATCCAGGTTTTATGGCTAGGCAATATCCAATCCTTTTTCCATATGCAGAAGATGTCTTTCGAGTAGATATACAACGTAATGCAGCTCCTCATGGTAGATTGATAAAACAACAACAATTTGTTAGCATGCGGGAGTATTATGATTATAGAATTTTGAGTAGAAATGATGAAGCTAAAACATTGCTTTGAGGGGGACGATTGTTTCGGCAATATGTTATTGATGTGTTCATGTGTATTGAGGAGAATAATTTGTGTTGGGTAAGAATGAATCAAAAGTGTCTCAGAGCAGAGTTGTACAAGGGGCTCATGGATGTAGTTGTTGGCAGTGACATAACTCCAGCATCTACCAGATGAAGATTTGTTTTACCATCACGTTTTATAAGCGGGCCAAGATACATGGCTCAGAACTATCAGGATGCAACGACTATATGTAGATGTGCTGGCCATCCAAATATTTTCCTTACCATCACTTGCAATTCAAAATGGTCCGAGATTGAAAGCTTTTTTTACCTTAATTCTAGGTCAGAAAGCTGAGAAGACCTGATATTGTTGCTCGAGTTTTCAAAATTATGCTCGATGAACTACTAACATATATAAGGAAACGAATATTTTGGCAGAATTATAGCAAGTAATTTAATTTATAAACATCTTTTTGGATATATTTGCTAAAACTCTCATTTGAAAGGACCCTTTTTTTTTGTGTTTTATAGCTATATGCACAATTGAATTTCAGAAAAGAGGTTTACCCCACGCTAATAGCTTGCTCTTCCTACACCCACATGATAAGCCAAGAACTACTTCTGATACAGATAGGACCATTTCTGCTGAATTCCCCGATAAAGATTCCAATCCTTTAGCCTACGAGTCTGTAGTGAAGTTTTTAATACATGGGCTGTGCAGGTCCAGAGATACGAGATGTCCTTGCAGGGTTGACATAAAATGTTCTAAATTCTATCTTGATAAGCTTCATTTTGAAACTATAATTGGAGAAGATGGGTTTCCTCATTGCCGAGAGAGAAACAATCATAGGACATCAAAGAAATGTGGTCATAATATTGATGATAGAGATGCGGTGCTCCATAATGTTGATATGATTGTTAGATTCCGAGTTCATATAAACATAGAATTTTGCAATCATGGTAGACTGAGAAAGTATTTGTTTACATATATCAACAAAGGCCAAGATCGGGCAAATTTTTTCATTAAAGAGAATATGTTGACCAATAGCACAGGTGCTAGACAATTGCGCGACGTTGATGCAATCAAAAAGTACTTAGATTGTCCTTATGTATCAGCCTCAGAGGCCTATTGGCGGATTTTTGAGTTTGATGTCCAGTTTCGTACTCTCACTGTCGAAAGTTTGTCCTATCACCTTCCGAGGAATAGATGTGATGTTTTATGATGATGCAGAATTGGATGATGTACTTAATCGTGACAATATTCACAAAACCATGTTCATAGAAGGGATGGAGGCCAACAAGGTAAATAACATTGCCAAACAACTCACCTAGCTGATTTCCCATCTAAGTTTACATGAAAACATAAGGAAAAAAGGTGGGATCTCATGAAGTTATGCTACAAGATTGGTAGGATGTATTATGCTCATCGATCTTTTGGAGAAAAATTGGTCTCATGTATGGTTTTGAACATTGTCAAGGATTCTGAGTTGATTATTATATCAGGATTGTATGCGGTGTTATTCATCCTACTTATAAAGCAGCATGTCAGGCCATAGGTCTGTTAGGGAGGATGATGACTGGCCTCAGGCCATACAGGAAGCGGCAATTTGGCAAATAGGCCACCAACTACTTAAGTTTGTTTGTATCCATGTTACTCCATTACGTGGTCAATGATCCTTTAGATCTATGGGAGCAAAATTAGGAACTACTTTAAGAGGACATTCTCCTAGTGATGTGTCTTCGGCATGGTAGAATTGAATATGTCAACTGAATAAGTTAAAAATTACACCTTGTGCTAAATTGAGAAGATATTTATCAGCAATAGTCGACCATTGAAAGAATTTAATTCCCTTCCATTCTTGACTTGCCATTATTAATAAGTGCAGAAATAGATTAATTGTCAATGGGTTGAACTATGATTTTGATGTACTTGCTTAAGAACATGCACAACTATATGCATGCCTTAATGTTAAGCAGAAAAAAATTGTCTACGACTCTATTTCACAATTTGTCGATAGGAAAGGGTGGTCTTTTCTTTGTATATGGAAATGGAGGAACCAATAAAACTTATGTATGGAGAACCATGATTTCATGTGTTCGTCCCTAACGACAGATTGTTTTAGCTATAGCGTCATCTGATATTGCTTCCCTTTTATTCCCAGTAATAGAACTACACATTCCATATTCAAAATTCCAATATCACTAGATGATGATTCACGTTGTCTAATCAATTAAGGCTTTGAGTTGGTAGAGTTGATATGCAAGACAGAGTTGATAATTTGGAATGAGGCACAAATGGAACATATGAATGCATTTGAGGCAGTGAATCTCGCATTAAAGGATATAATGCATTTTCACTGCCCGCAATCTGAACACAATGTTTTTGGGGGTGGGGAAACTGGGGTACTTGAAGGTGACTTCAGGCAAATTCTTCTGGTTGTAGCCGATGGGACCAGAGGGGATATTACTGCTGCTTCAATAAATAAATCTGCCTCTATTTGGGATCATTGCAAGCAAGGTCTTTATTCTAATAATTAACATGATATTGAGGGATGCGCTCATCTTTAAATCAATCTTCAATGGAGTCCATGCGAGAGTTTAGCAAGTGAGTATTAGATCTTGGAGATGGATAACTGCCTACATTTGCATTGCAAGATGAGGATGAACCTTACTGGATGATCTTCTACTTCCTGCAACAATAGATTCCCTTGATGCTAGCGTATCTAGGATATATGCTAATTTATTTAATCGGTATGGTGATCATAAGTACTTAAGGTAAAGAGCTATTTTAGCATCAAGAAATGACATCGTCGATAAGGTCAATCGTCATATTCTCTCATCCTTTCCGGGAAAAAGGAGACAGTATTTAAGCTCTAACCAAATATCAACAAGTTCCAACCACATACATGATCTATCTGTGATGTATCCCACTGAATTCTTGATTACATTAAACTTTCCCAGGATACCAAGTCATGAGATTGAGTTGAAGGGATTGCTATTATTCTTTTGCGAAATCTCAATCTTGGCAAGGGACTTTGCAATGGTACGAGATTGATTATAATACATTTGGAAGACATGGTAATTGAAGCTGAAATAATAAAGGGTAGCCATATGGGTGATAGAATGTTCGTGCATAGAGTAGGAATGACTCCAACCGACTCGAAGTGACCTTCCAATTTCACAAGAAGGCAATTTTCAATCAAGGACAGACCTTTGAAGATGTTGGTGTTTACTTGCCGAAGTATGTGTTCAGTCACGGGCAATTGTATGTCGCTGTGCCTCGAGTAACTTCACGTCGTGGATTGAAATTTCTTATTGACAATGCCGGCAAATGCGAGAATTGTTACACAAAAAACATTGTGCATAATTAAATATTTAATAATTTATCCTAAGGTGTTATTTATTGTTATTTTAAAAAGGTGTAAAAGGTCTCTTATCTTTGGGTAAGCACATTTAGTTTTCAGTTTGTTATTTTGGCTAAAGTATTACTTACTTCTCTTAACTCTAGGTATCAGTAATAGGTTCTTTCATGTAATTGCTAGAAAATTTTGTGTTGAAGATGAGGAAAGTGTTATAATATTGTTACTTTAAAAAAGGTGTAAAAGGTCTCTTATCTTTTGGTAAGCAAATTTAGTTTTTAGTTTGTTATTTTGGCTAAACTATTATTTACTTCTCTTAACTCTAGGTATTGGTAATAGGTTATTTCATGTAATTGCTAGATATTTTTGTGTCGAATATGAGGAAAGTGCTATAATATTGTTTTTATTTATTTTTAAATATTTTTCCTTTTGATATATTGTTGTTATGTATCATGCAACTATTTATCTCTTGACATAACATTTCTTTTTCGTGGATGTAATTTCTTGCTCGAACAAAATGACGGTTCACTTAATCAAAAGAGAAAACTTCTTACCACTCTTACATCAATTGACAAAGAACAACTACCGCTGTAAGATCATGGTCGGGTTACACGTACGTGGGATGCAGTCATTATAAAAAATAACAATGATGTAATGAGTTTGGATATGGTATTGCTAGATAAGCAGGTAATAAATTCTTAAGTAATTTTATTAATGACTTTAAGTGTTACTTATTTACTAACATCAAAATTCTTTTTATAATCACATACATGCAATTCCCAAAAAGAGCTTATTGTTAAGTTTAGCGCACTTCTATAGGAAGGATGTATGTACCTCATTGACAACTTTAGCGTTTTAGATCCCAAACGAAGTTTTATACCTAATTTGCATTCCCTTTTTATCAACTTTACCGTTGTAACAACTGTCAAGCAAGTAGTTGATGAAGATAAACGCTTCAATCAACAATTTTTTAGTTTGTTGAGTTTAGTAATGTTGTTTCCCGTTATAAAATTGATACATTCTTAATAGGTACTTTTTGTCCAGTAATCAATAAATACGTGCATGAATCTGGTATTGCATTCATCTTACTTTTTTCCCTTTCATCTACAGATTTGGTTAGTGTGCTATGTAAGAAAAACAATGTCCATGGAAAATGCATTCAGGAAAAAATGGTGACCAAGAGAGACATCCCGTTGATTGAAAATAGGTGTTATCAATTAATGTTTGATGCTATCTTATAGTCATATCTTTTTATGAATGCATTCAAACCACTAAAATGTGATTAATTTATGACATGAGTTTTTGTAACTCATACAGTGGACAAACTTTGACAGTGACATTGTGGTTTGGAGCAACATATCAGATTATTGATGACCTTTGTATCACAAGCAATGACACGTGGATGTTAGTTGTTACATCGGCGACGGTGAAGGAATTTAAGGATACAACTCAGAAATTGGGTTGTTTAGATGTGATTTTTGCATGCTCAACTAAAACTCATTTTATGAAGAGTTAATTATGCCATTGATCATTGAATTATTAGACAAATTTCACTTTGGCCACTGGATATTAATTTGTGTCAAAGTGACCACTAATTTTTTAATTTTGTCCAAATAAGGTCATTTCGTTGAATCGAGCCTACCGGCGTCCCGTTAATTCCCTTTAGTGAGGGGTAAACACGTCAATTTGCATATTATCTTCCCCTCTTCTTTCCCTCCATTCTTCTTTCCCTCCATTCTTCTTTCCCGCCCAGCCTTTCATCTCCTTTTCCCTCCTTTTCATTCTTCCACATCACAAGACATTCCCCTCCTCCTTCCATAGCAAAAACTCTCATTCCACTCCTCCTTCCACGGGTTGCTATTGTCGAAAGAGTCCAATAATTAAGACATCATAGACCCCAAAAAAATTCAGGAATAAGATTCATGGCTTGCGGAGCTGAAAATGAAGATCAATGTGAGTATTTCTTTTGGATTGATCCACCCATGTGTGAAAGGGCTGTGCAAGTGATACCTGGACTGCTAAGAAGAATCAATGGAAATGCTGAGGAGATGGTGCAAATTGAAGGGAAACATGAGCAATTGGTGACATATGAGAAGAAATTGAGAAGCTATCAATGGAAGGAAAAGATATTTTTGGTTTGTCTTGTTGTGCTCATGGGTGTTCTTTGTAACGAGCTTCAAGTAAAAAAGAACCGCAAACAACAATTTGCTTTTGGAGATTGGGGACTTGTGATCTAGCTAACATGTAATGTAATGAGATTGGGGACTTGTGTTCTTTGTAATGTTAGTGTTTTTAATGTAATGTAATGGAAAGGGCTGTGCATGTAATGAATGTTAGAGTGTGATATGCTTAACAGTTTGTTTGTGCTTGATTGTGATGTAATGGAAAAAATGTAATGGAAAGAATATAATGGAAACAGCTGTAATGTATGAATATTGTTGACTATAATTGTTTCTGTTCCAAAATGGCATTTGTCAATGCTCATTTACCAACATAACATCAATACTAGTTAGAGTTACAAATATGCCTATCTATAGCTATTAAACAAAAGGCTGTAGAATATTATGTCCATAAAAGCTATCCACAAAAGACTCCATCTATCCCCATATGCTTCCTAAAGCACAAGGCTACAGCCAACACAAAAGCCTGTATGTATCAACATAATGTTCACAAAAGCTATCCACAAAAGGCTTTAGTCTTCCCATGTACACAAGTTATCTCCTAGCTGATTGTCTTGTTGTAGGTCTTGTTCCATGGCTTCAAGTTGCTATACTTGCACCTCTTGTTGCACTTTGTTGGCCAGAAGTTGCATTGTTTCTCCTCACCTGTAAATCACAAAATAACTAATGAATAAGTAATTCACATAAAAAATGTAGATGGCTAATAGGAAATATGTTCAAACTCACTGCATATTTCTTCCTTCCAGCTTTAGGTTGTAGCCGGCCTTTAGGGTTTGGATCTGTGACCTTCTTCTTCTTAGGCTGCATTCTCTTTTGACTGGCTTGTATAGTGGATCTTGCCTTCCCAGTGTTATGACCACCTCTAGCTGTCACCTTCCCCATGACCTTGCCTCGACCTTCATTCCCTTTCTTAGGTTCTCTTGTTTTTGGTTGACACCCTTACCCCCTGCAACCCTTACTGTTGTGCCCAGCATTGCTACAGGTCATAACTGTTCCCTTTCTTCCTAATTTTTCAACCCCATCAGGTACACCCCTCTTAGACTCCGAGACCTCATCCCAATCCTTCCTTATCAGGTTCTTAGGCCTACAAGGTTGCATAAGATATATAGGTGAAAGAATGGTCCCTTTGTTTGTTGCTTACCAAAGGTTAGGACTATTAAGAAGGTTCAGTAAGTTGTCATATACTTGCTTGAAAGTCTCAACCCTAAAACACTCATCAACCCACTGCTCAGGTTCACCCCCACTCCCTCCATTAGCCATGTCATTGTAAATGGCTGAAATTGCATGTGCACATGAAATTCCACATAAATCCCACTTTCTGCAGCTGCAAGTTTTCTTGCGCAGGTCAACCACATAACCTTCCCCACTTACAACCCTCACACTATATAGACTGCCACTATTCCAAGCACAATCATAGTTGCAAGACTTTAACTTCAAATTCTCTAACTTAGCCTGAATCTTGGGACACAACAAACCATCCCACTTTTCCATCTCTTTTCTCTTATTCACAATCCTTTGCATTACATGATTTTTAATGCTCTAAAGGCATGTAATTATAGGTTTATCCCTAGCATTGATAATGGGCCCATTAAACACCCCAATAGATCACACCTGGTCTTCAGTAAGAAGTGAGATCTAGACCAATAAGAGGGCGGGATCTTAGCTAAGTACTCATGACCACCTACACAGTCTTCTTTTATCTGTTGCATGCATCTCCCAAAGTATATGGCATTAGGAGCCCTTGCAGCATATTACATGGCATTCTTAAGATCTAAAACTACCAAACTACTTTTTAAAATTTTGGTACATGTGCATTACACAATACCTCTGCTCACACAGAGGTAGAACTGTTTCAAGTGCTGACATCAAACCCTAAAAAAATGATTAAATAAAGTAAACATGCTCACTCTCATTCCCATGCCCACTCTCAATCAGATCAGTGTTTACATGCTCATGCTCAATGTTGCTGTTAACAGTGTGTAACTCTTGCTCATTGGGATGTTCAGTTTCACATGGAGGGAGAAGAAGCTGGGTAAACTTATTGTTCTCAAAGTATGATGCATCCAGGTCACGAAAATGTGCATGACCTGTATAGGTATTGTCATCTCGATTATCATCCTGAGTACCCAATGGATGATCATTACCTAAATCAATCTCCTCAATTATAACTGATGAACCAGTTACAGGTGGAGGTACAAAATACTCCTCCACTGATGCGCTTCCATGCTCAACATAGATTTCTACAACATTAACCTTTTGCTCAGTTACAACTCTTATTAGTTCCCTGATATCATCATCACCCCTTAGACCCCTCAACCCATTGTCAAGGCTCATCCCAGGAACCCTGTAATAATAAAACATCACCTCATGCCCATAACCGAACTCCTTTAACATTTCATCCACTTCATGCATTGACATCTTATCACACTCACAGTAATCGAAATAATTAACAAGGCCACCAATGTAGTGCCTATTTGGCATGTAAACAAACTCCCCACCATTGTGCAACTCAATTGTAAAGAAGTCTACTGGCATTCCTGCTTATAAGATATTTACTAATTAATACTCCAATTCCACATTATGAAATGCATATTATAGTAATTTCGAATAGCAAATCGCTAATCCCAAGCCCATAAACAAATAAAAAAAAAAATTGAATTTAATTAACTTAACATCATGCATTCTATCTAAAAATTAGTTCGTGAATCTGTGTAAACAACATTATTTCACGGATCAGGATTGTGTGGGTGGCTATATCGGGATTCGTGTTGATTTCAAAAACATATCACTAAATCTAAAGAATGGATAGAAAAACTTACCGTAAAGATCGTGTGTTTCAGGATGTGTACCCTCATATCTAAGAACCCACGTCATTGCAATTATTTCTCTCCGTGGACTTTACTTTATTCGAGTAAAGGAAACGACGATCTCCCTCTTAATCGATGATCTCTTCTCTCACTTGTCTAAGAACCCACGCCATAACAGATAACCATGTTCTCTGAAAATCAAAGAAGAGGGAAGGACAGAGAGAGAAGAAGCGATGTGTGTCTCTGAAGAAATGAAAGACAGGTAGAGTCACGAATTTACGCTTCAAATTTGAAACTTAACGGTTTTGCTGCTGACAAAACCTAACATATGGGCTTATTTGGACAAAATTAAAAAGTCAGTGGTCACTTTGGCACAAATTGATGTTCAGTGGCCAAAGTGAAATTTGCCTAATAGTTCAATGGTCAATGGCATAATTAAATCTTTTATGAATGCCTAAAGTCTAATGTTGTTATGATGAATACCACGGGAAGGTATAATTTGTCTTTAACTAGTACTACTAAATTTTCTACCAACTTGGCAACACCTGAAGTTTCGGAGTATGTGATTAGGTATATTTCGTACTCTTGATTGAATAGTTTCATTCGTTTCGCATACTTGCAAATTGTAAGTTTGTCATTTTTGTGTCGGCAATCCAAGTCTACTTTCCGATCAAACCGGTAAAACACTTACACCTCCCAGTGTTTTACTGAAACCTAAAGAAATTATATTTGTTAACAGGACAACTTTGTCAAAGATTTTTGAGATGAGATCTTCCACCGATTGTAAGGTTTAATTGGTTTTTGATGTCTATGGATGGTTTAATGATTTTTCTTTTATGGTGTAAAATTCTTATACATCGATTATTAATTTTTTTTCAGGAAACAACTTACACATGCAAAGCAATTGTCCCGAGGATAGTGCTCATGGAGGTACTACATGTCATGCCCATGTTGAAAGAAGACCGTTGCAAAAGGAGTCCAAGTTATCGTGTGAAACATGCAACGCAGAGATTTTACATCCAGTTCCAAGGTAATTTTGGACATGATAATTGTAACTATGTTTTTATTTAATATGTTTAAGTTTATCATAGTATGAATGCTTTTGGTCTTTATAATTGTAGATATAGGCTAATGCTTTTAAACAGACGACCAAAGCGCTGTTGTAATACGTACGATATTCGAAAGAGAAGTGAAAAAATGGTTGGGATATTCAATCCCTCGTCTATTTGATATGCACGAGAAGATTAATTGTACATCATATTTACTTTCTTGGCCACCTTAATTCTCCTATTGTTTTACATAATTTTTTCACTACCTTTTGCTATTAATTTACATAATTCAGACAAGAGAAGGAATCCAAACTTGGTTCATGATATGTTGGAAGAAAGGTTCTTGGGAACAATATATGTCTTCCAAATTAAGTTGAATGACTACAATCTGTAACATGGAAATAAAAGACTAACTATTAGCAAGACCTTTGATCCCAACTATAAGCTTGAGGCAAGAAAGATATTAAATTAGGTATATTATAATCTTAAGTGGTACACTGAGTTACATGTACAAAATCTTATAGCCCAAGATCATGTCATCATCGTTGGAGATTGGGCAAAGCATAAAACAAATTTTTTTAGTCAATGAACCCCCATCAAAAAAGGTGTGCATAAAATGGTAAATACCTATACTTTATGAGCAATAAGTGTAGAAAACACTCGGTGTGTTGTATAATTGATCTATTTTGTTGTAAACCGATAGAAATTGTAAAGAAAATCCCTTTGAAGCTACTAGCATTGTTGACCATGGAGACAAATGTAACTTAAGTATGGAAGGAAGTGCACCACCAAACCTTGATAAAAATAAATATTAGTCATTAATGCTACCTTGTTGACGGATTACAAGTGTTGTTGTCAATTTACTGCTTTTACTAGGCATTTTCATGTTCATGCCGTATTACTTTTCTATTGGGAGTAGAATATTTTCTTTTTGAACCTAAGGCTGTGGAAATTCAAATATGTTCGTTTGAATAATTCTTTTTTCCCCTTTTTGGTCTCTGTCTTTAATTTCAGCTAATATTTAATGCAATATATTTTTGCATGGTTTGATTAGATATAGTGTCTCGCTTTCTAACATCATATTTTCCTTTTTATTCAATCATCACTTGCCAATATACACATATCGTCTCTATATTTATGTTGCTCTAAAAAAATAATATGTTTTTGTAACTTAATATCTTTCGTCTTCTAGGTCTTTTTCAAGTATGCAGCTTCGTAATGCGTGCCTTCGCACTAGATTACTTTTGGAAGATTTTGAAAATACAACTTGTAAGCTAGATACACCAATAACCAAGTATTCCCGTACAAAAATTGAGCTTTGCGATTATGAAATTGTGAGTACAAAATTTCAAAAAATTATTTGATTCATAAGATTGTTCAAGATCTTTTGCCCTCCTAGGATGGAGCAAAAAAAATTACATTTGAGAATCATAACTTATATGATGCAATAAAATTAGTAAACTATTCGGAAAATAGAGAAAGAAAGCTTCATCCCGTATGGATTCAATTAGAAAAATAGAATATGAATCCAAACACCACTGTCACATCTCACATGCTAGCAAGCGTAAAAGTTTACCACAACCTCAAGAGCATAGGATTTAGTCCAAACATAGCAACTTTAGTTCATGCAGTTGTGGTTACACTTTCATCTATATGGCCTATTGAAAGCATTCATCAAAAGTTAAAAAAGAAGTTCGTTGACATTCGAGATTTGGCAGTTATGTGAGAAAAAATCGAAAGAAATTTGTTGAATGAATGGACAGACTAAGGTAGAACCCTTAAAGACCTGTTGATGTGTACAAATGAGTAATTTTTTTATCTAGGTATGTTATACAATTGTGTTTGGTGTAGTTTTATTTTGAATAAGCACTCTAATGTGACTGTGATATATATCTTGCAGTGTTTGAGGCATCAAAGTGAATGTTATTGATCGTGGGAAACTATGATTTTGCATTCTAATGTGACTGTGATATATTTTGCAGTGTTTGAGGCATCAAAGTGAATGTTATTGATCGTGGGAAACTATGATTTTGCATTCTAATGTGACTGTGATATATCTTGCAGTGTTTGAGGCATCAAAGTGAATGTTATTGAATGTTTATCCTTATCTTTATTGAGAATAACGTCTTAGACTCCACGATCGGCCTTTTTCGTTTAAACTCTCTCCTGTAGTGCTGACAGTTGTCCACTCCAGAAACCGTCTATCCACTGCTGCTACAGATCTTCTTGCCCTGTCTTCACGTTATCTATTATTGCCTATTTTGTTGTACTTGTTAGTAGTTTTTTCCTCACTGTACGATTCATTCAAATCTTGCTTCCCTCGTGTTCTCTCCCATTCACTTATCTTTTTCATTCCACTATCGGTAACTGTTATCTCATCATTAACCGTAACAGACGTGCCTATTTCCACTTCCAACGTCAAGGCACTTTTCACGGTTCTCATCATGCCACATGTTTACGCATTAACTGTCATGAAAATACTTGTGTTGTCAACAATACTGTTTTTATACTTGTGTGAAGATCACTCTCTCTTGTCCAAGCCACAAATGCTCTTAAATCAACTCACAAAATCTTTTTCGCTTTTTGACACTAGACAAATCAAATGTACCACCAAATTGTATTACATCCACTCGATATCCAAGAAAAGTTTCACACTGAGGTCAGTTAAAAAAAACTTATGAAACACAAACAAAGTTGGCATAACTGTTGAACGTGGAAGCAGCTGGCAAAATCATAACCACGACCATCATCTCATGGTATGAATATAAAGCAAAATCATAACCACGACCATCAAGAAGCAGACCATATACGTATAAAGCATCGAAGGTGTGAAAACCTCCTGAAGGAATAGATAACTAGTTCAACGGCTTTTACTCCGGGTTTATAAAATGTTTAACAATCTAGATAAATTACTTATGGAAATGTACGTTTCAAGGCAAGGCATAACAAAAGCTAGATCCTATACACTATTCCAAACATATAAAATGTGATCACTAAAAACTTAGGCCGGGGAGTCTACATAATCTTAAGTCTAGGCTCTGATAACAAAGATGCCGTGGCTCCGACCCGGAGGCTGACCTTCACATATTATTGCATAGTATTTTGACTTACAAGAAATATAATATTCAAACAGGCACAAATACATAACGTTTAAAGTTTATCATATGGAAAGCTCGATCCAGGCAGAGATGAAGTGACTGAGTTGATATGGGAATGAAATATACCAGTGACAAGTACCAAGCAAGAGTAGTACCTCCTATATATGTTAACAATTAACAAGCTGCTGAAAAAAAAAACAATATACACCTTAACCACCTCTATATCTAACCGACGGACATAATCTATTGGTCACAACTCAAAATGATGTGCCACGAACATTTCTTTGTTCAGCATGCGTCGATTAGGTGATGCATAACCAATCATAGGAAAATAGCATCACTTTGGGGCGCCCCACCAATAAAATTTTCGTGGCGCTCCTCCGCTCCTTGTCTTCTCCATGCAGATAGGTGAAAATGGATATCCATGTCCATTTTCACCTATTGCAAGATTCAGCTTACTAATGATGTTAAGCCTTTAGTTCAAAGAGGTGGGAGCCATAGCAGCCGAAGACTAAAAAGCAGGTCAACTGGAGGTCGACCCTAACTGCACCTTGTACTTCAGCTTACTAATGACGTTAAGCCTTAAGTTCAAATAGGTGGGAGCCATAGCACCCGAAGACTAAAAAGCAGGTCAACTGGAGGTCGACCCTAACATGTGCATGGTCATGGCCTCCTCTATATTACCAGTTGAAGCTCATCTTTCTTCTCACAATTGATGTGCATGGTCATGGCCTCCTCTAACATGTTTCGAAGGGTACTAAACTTGTCTCTTATACTCTCTTGGCTTCTCTTTGCCATGAACTGCAGAGGATCGGTTGATGCAGCCGGTTTCACAAATGAGACGGATCGACAGGCTTTGCTCTCGTTCAAGGAACTAATTCAGGAAGACCCTTTCGCAGTCCTTAGCTCATGGAATGATTCTCTCAATTTCTGCGAATGGAAAGGAATTACATGCGGTCGGCAGCATCAACGAGTAACCGCACTATGGTTGGTGTCACAAAATTTAGTGGGCTCAGTATCTCCCCAAATCGGAAGACTGACATTCCTTAGGGAGCACCGTCTCGACCACAATAGCTTCCATGGCACCATTCCTCCAGAGATAGGCCAATTGTTTCGCCTACAGTCTCTTTCGCTGTTTAACAACTCTTTCCGAGGTAAGCTTCCTATACTTTTCACCAAGGCTTAATTAGATAAGGCGCATGAAAGAGTTTGGCATCATAAAGTTCGTTTTAACTATCCCACATTACAAAGTTACATAAATGTGACATCTAGCACTCTCCGACCAAATTCTGTCAAGATCTTCGTCAAAGTGACGAGCTTGCAAAATTTTCAGGTATCTGAAGAGTTCACAATTTTCTTTGGCCTTTTTTTCCCTTCTAATCTCCTTCTTCCAATCACTGGACAACCTCGACCACCATTGCAACCCACACCGGCCACACCTACTGCCATCACCTCCCCCCTATCAACCACCGCACTTACCGCCACCAGCTTGTCGCTATGAACCTCCACGCCTACCCTTACCAATTCAAAACCAAATCCAAATAATAAAATCCAATCGTCGACGGTGGTGAGTATGGTGATTGGTGGACGCGGTGGTTGGTGAATAGAGTGGTGATGGCAACTGCGCATCTGGGGTAGTGATGCGGCGATTTGTCAGCGTGTGGCGTGGCGTGGTGATTGATGATCGTGCAGTGTGTGGTGGTTCGTGCGGCAACGTGTGGGTTGAGTGGTGATTTTCTACCGTGGTTGTGGAGTGGTTGTTAGGTGCGTGTCGCGAGCTCGAGGTTGAAGACGACTAGGCCGCCGGCGCTGCCAGGGTGGAGGGGGTGCACTAGGAGTTGTGCTTGGCGAGTGCACTAGGGGCCGGTCTTCTTCTGGGAAAAGGTGGAGGCGGTACCGCGGCGTCGATTTCGAAGGTCAGTGTGATTCTACGGTGAACTTGCGGCGCAGGAAATGTCGATGGGGGAAAACTGAGATCCAAGGTGGCCTTCCAACTTTTGATGCCGAAATGAGGCTTTTTTGCGCCGGGGAGGGGGGGGGGTGCCAGATTACAGACAAAGAGAGAGAGAGAGAGAGAAAGAACAAATGAAGTAACAAACTGACGGTTAATGGAGGCTCTCTCTTTTTACATATGTCAATAAGTGCATAATATTTCTTTCAGAAGAGGGTCGGAAGTTGTCTTGACCAAGAAAAATGTATATCATATAATTTTTTACATAAATCTGTAACGTTTTTTTATAGTATTTAACTACCCTATAAACAAATGAGACAAATCCGTTATTTTGTTGTGGTCCGTATGATTTGGAGAATAATTGTTAGTTAAGCTTTACTCATACACTTTCATACAAAAAGAACAAGAAAAGATCAAGATACTTTCTAATCATTTAATAAGATAAAAAATAAATATTTGAAAGAATCAGTACTATACGTTAAGCTCTTCCTCATATCATGTCTTATTGTTATGACATGCATTATTGTAGAACAAATGAAGCAGGGCATTGACGATGAGAGGAGACGTTCTTTTTTCACTTTTGTCTACAAGAGCGATAATGACGTGTCTTTCTAGAGTGGGACGAAAATTGCCGCGACCAAGAGAAGTTTTCCTTAATTATATGGTTTTTTTAATTTACATGAAGATGTAACTTTCTATATAGTATTTTAACTACCTTTGTCAAACAAATGAGATAAATCCATTCTTTTCTCCTGATCCTTATTTTTTGCGCAATGATAATTAATTAAGTTTTGCTCATTACACTTTCACTACAAAAAGAAGAAGAAAATGATAAGCCTATATTTTCGAGTTCTATACCAAAATAAAAACATAAACATTTGAAAGATACCAGTACTAAAACAAGTTATTGTATGATATTTTGAGACGAAACTATAACATTCTATATAATAACATGCTTTAACTGTTGTTTGTTCTCGAAGGCCGCAAGATTATTTTCACTTTCTAATTTGCTATTCTACTCCGACATTCGTACCTCACAAGTGAACCGAGGGCACCAAAATATTCTCAGTGACAAAACATTGATTAAAAGTTTATTGCCTAATTAGTAATACACGTGTACAAATGGTGTATTCTTCCAACTTGTAGGTAAAATCTGGTGTAATTAGTCAAATGTAATTTTAGTAAAATACATTAAATCTCTTTAGCAATTGTTACGATCTGTTTGATGAAATAAATAATCAATTAGAAGGATTATGACAGTGATAATAATAAATTATGATACAATGTATCTAGAAAAGTTAACTAAAGAATTAGATAGAGTTCGATTCATGGGTTATAACACAATATACCTAGAAAAACTAAATTGGAAAAAAAAAAACTAGATAGAGTTCCATTTAAATTGTCCAATTTATTTAAGTAAAACTTTACCAGAGAGTTGGAAGTAAAAAGGTGACATTTGGCACAAAATTAGAGCTAAACTATGTACATGGGCGATGAGCATTGGTGAGAATTCATGCTTAACAAGCTAAACTTTACTGTTTCATGTCACAGGCAGAATCCCACCTTCAATCGGGAATCTCACCTCTCTTCTTGCGCTTGATTTGGGCTTTAACAAACTGGAGGGAAACATTCCTTCGGAACTTGGGCAGCTTCGCAACTTGAATCTTTTGTATTTAGATCGTAACCAGTTGTCCGGTACGCTTCCCCTGCAGCTTTACAATATCTCATCCATATATTCCTTTGCCCTCTCAATCAACAGATTGCATGGTCATCTTTCACTAGATTTGGGCCTCACACTGCCAAACCTCAAATACCTTTACCTTGGATTAAACAATTTCTCGGGTTCGTTTCCACCCTCGATGGCTAACGCTTCTGGACTTCTATTCTTGAGTGTGGATTCGAACGATTTCGCAGGGCCTATACCGTCGAATATGGGAAACCTTCGCGACTTAAAGACTCTAGGACTTGATGGAAACCGCTTCGGGTCGAATAAACTAGACGACTTGAGCTTCATTGGTTCCTTGACAAATTGCACTAATCTACGAAAGTTGATACTATCAAAAAACCAATTTGGAGGTGTGTTGCCGGGTTCTATTACAAATCTGTCGTCTAAACTAGAGACATTATGGCTGGGAGCGAACAAAATATCCGGAAGCATACCACAAGAGATTGGTAACCTCAACAACTTGTACCTTCTAAAAATAGGTCATAACATGATCTCAGGCAGCATCCCTGAATCCATTGGGAAACTTTCCAAGTTGCAACAGCTGCGAATTGTGAGAAATAACATCTCTGGAAAAATTCTATCATCCATTGGCAACATTACCGGACTGAGCTATCTGGCTGCTGCAGAAAACATGCTCGAGGGCAGTATACCGGCTGAGTTGGGTAACTGCACGAATCTGCAAGCACTTGATTTAGGAATCAATCGCCTAACTGGCGTGATACCCGAGCAAGTTATTGGAATTTCTTCCCTCAGTGTCGCCCTCTACTTGGAGCTAAATGAATTCACAGGACCACTTCCATCACAAGTGGGCAATTTGAAAAACCTCGGAAAATTGTCTATTTCAGGAAACAAATTGACAGGAGAAATCCCAAGCGCTCTTGGTAATTGTCTAGTATTGGAGTACCTATATTTGCATGGCAATTTTTTGGATGGAGCCATTCCATCATCACTTGACCAATTAAAAGGCATCCAACAACTTGATCTGTCCCAAAATAATCTGTCTGGGCCGATTCCAGAGTTTCTAGGCAAGCTACCTTTTATGCGCCTCCTCAACCTTTCGCATAATATGTTTGAGGGGGAAGTTCCAAAAGTGGGAGTTTTCAACAACATTAGTGCATTTTCAGTCGTGGGAAAAAATATGAAGCTTTGTGGAGGAATTGGCCCACTGCATTTGCCTGCCTGTCCCATAAAGTCCTCAAAGAAGAATAAAAGACCATTTCCTGACAAAATGATACCTCTTTTAATCACTCTTCCCATTGTTCTGCTGTTAGCAAGTCTTTTTTTGATCTTTTATAGACTCAAAAAATCCCAACAGAGAACCTCTTCTGCCTCACTCTTGGAAAACCAATATCCAAAAATCACTTATGCAGAACTTCTTCATGCTACCAATGAGTTTTCCCCAAGTAATTTGATTGGCGAGGGTAGGTATGGTTCTGTCTACAAAGGCAGTCTAAATTCTGGTGAACACATTGTTGCCGTGAAGGTACTTAAACTTCAAGAACGTGGAGCTAACAAGAGTTTCATGGCAGAGTGCGATGTGTTGAGAATCCTCCGTCACAGGAATCTCATCAAGATCATCACTGTTTGCTCAAGCTTAGATTTCAAAGGCAAAGACTTCAAGGCTTTCGTCTTCGAATTTATGCCAAATGGGAGTTTAGACAGCTGGTTGCATCCAACTCAAGCTGAAGAGCAGGGGTCGAACTTGAACTTGGTCCAGAGACTAAGCATTGCAATTGACGTGGCTTCTGCATTGGATTATATTCACCATCATTGTGAAACGATAATCTGCCATTGTGATCTCAAGCCAAGAAATGTTCTTCTTGACGATGACCTTTGTGCACATGTTGGTGATTTTGGCCTCGCAAGATTTCTGTCAGCCAATACAAATTTATCGAACAATGCACATTTTAGTTCAGCTGGGATTCGAGGAACACTTGGATATGTCGCTCCAGGTACATAATGCTCATTCATATACTCCATTTCGTTTTCCCCATAGACAGTTAAAAATTCCCAGGATAGATTTAGTATTTGCAAACGTTGACTTTACTCGTTATATTGACCCTAGCTTGCCTTGCCAAATTTTACTTATTTAATATGTGCTCTCCATTGAAGTGCAGTTCAGTAGTTGCCTGTACCAGAATTACTCCAAGCCTATCCCAGACGGTAAAAGGGGAAAATCCAGTGAAACGGTGGTAGTATTAGTTAGTCCTCCTTTCATTTTGATCTTGCAAATTGTAGCTGCTAACCGAATCTCATCTTGGAGATTTAGAGATGATTTTAGATTTGGAGCCTGATATATACTAAGTTACTCCTTGTTGCGTTTCATACCAAAAGAATCTGTGATGAAGCTGCTAATCTGCTTATACAGTTCCATCTACATGTCTAAAGAAGTATCTAAGCTGTTCCACACTACAGAATATGGCATGGGGGAGGAAGCATCAACAAAAGCTGACATGTACAGCTACGGAATAATGTTGTTGGAAATGTTTACCGGAAAAAGACCTACTGACAACATGTTTATAGACAACTTTAGCCTTCATAACTATGTCAAGTTTGCTCTCCCTGATCGCATGATGGAGATTGTTGATTCAACGATCATACTTGAAGAATTGGAAGGTTTGAATAAGAACAGGCATGGCGAAGGCGAGTTTGCTAAACTCAAGTCATGTTTGGAGTCTATTCTCCAACTTGGAGTTATATGCTCTGCAGAATTGCCACATGAGAGAATGGACAGTGGGAATGTTGTCAAAGAGCTCCATCGGATTAGAAAGGATTATAATGGGTAAAGAGAGAGATGGACACACACAGAGAGAGAAGCTTAAAGAGGTGGAGCCAATTGCAGTTATAGACCGCTCAATTTGGAAAAAATGATGGACTCAAGTCTACTTTACAATGTTTATCCAATCGATGGAAGTTTTCACTGTCGATTTCTTGACTTCAAGTAAACTATTTTCAGTCCAACAAGATTTTAATCAGTCATACATACAGAAATCTTTGATTCTATTTTCACTTGGTGTGCTGTCCTCTAAAACCAAGTAGCACATAAACATACTTTCTAAGCTACTGTTATTTGATCTGCTTTGCTGCCACAGCTAACAGTGCTAGACTTGTCGTCTCAAAAAATCAGTGGGTTCAGCATCTCCTCATGTCAGAAACAGCAATCTATCTTAAGAATAACAGCTTTCATGGAACTATGCCACAAGGAAGACTGTATGCCTAATGCTTCTGAATCTGTAGTTTTCGATATTCTTATGGTCTGAACCAACGAATCTGGGAAACCTTCACGACCTAGAAAGACTAGGTCTTGGTGGAAACCAACTTAAAATTGATAAACCCAATGACTTGATACTCCTCGATTTTTCAGTCAATTATACCGGTACACAAACAATGGCTTTAGAGGACAATGGTTTGGTTGGTGTGTATCCAAAATCCTTTACCAATCTCTCCAGTAAGCTACCACATATCTGAAAGCATACCACTTCTATCTACCTGATGTCCTTGACATTAGCTCAAAATACACTCAGAGGCAGTGTTCTTAAACCCATTTGATAACTTTTCGAGTTGGTAGGACTACGCATGTCAGCAAAAAATATCTCAGGAAAAATCCAACATCTATTGGCAACATTGTTCAATTGCTTACTCTCATATTGAGAAGGAATATGCTTGACGGAAACATACATATTGTATTGGGTAATGGCACAAGTCTACAATCATTTGGAGGCCTACAACTCAGTCGCTCGACTGTGCTGATACCTAAGCAAATTACTGAACTTCCTTCCTGACCTTAAGTCTCCAGTTAGGCCCAAATATTTGCTCAGGTGACTACCGCCACAAGAAGGGGTGATATAAGAACTCACAAGAAGCATTGAATGCTGAACATTGAACTTCTTCATACGGCTGGCAAAGGAGGGCTGGTTAATAATTAGAATGTCAGATCTTGACATTGGTAAACAGCATTGAGCATGGAGACGCGACTTGCATACAAGCTGATCAGAATCCTTTCCATTTCCTTTACCCAGGACGGCTGAAACAGGTAGACAACAACGTAAAAGTTTGTTTGTGAAGCACGCAGAGTAGCTAACACAGATATATAACGAAATCCCAGTCGACATTGCCTAATAGAGATTGGGCTACATATTTTCACAGCAATAGGCTCTCATGTAAACTATAAATATATACCGATCAACATTACACTCTAAAACCTTTAGCATGCCCATCCTTCAAGCAATTTTAGCTGAGAAGGAAGGATAAAAGAAGAGCAAAGTTTTCTTATTCAAAAATGACTTTTTCTTACACTATGTAAGACAGCTAAATGATGTCTAGAATTTTCTCCTTCGGCTGAAATGGTTTGTCTGTACAATAATCATAAGACTAGCTTAATTTCTTCTGTTATCCACTCATTTGTTTGAAGCAGAAGATAAAAAGAATCATAAGCAGTACCTTCTGGCACAGCAGCACTTCTCCTCTGTTGAGCACATTCAGTAGTCCCAAATAAACAGGGTTCTGCTTGCTCTCTTACTCTCTTCTTGCCCTTTTCTTGACTAATTTGGAGAGCACCTTGGCTGCATTTTGCAAGAAATGCAGTTTCTTTCTCGCATCCAGTTTTATCAAATACTTTCACAGTGAAATGAGAATTGACATCAATTTGAAAACAAAGAAATCCCAGAGTTCAGCAAAGTGATCTTTCACAAATGCAGACCACCCTTTGTTGAAGAACAGACTCTCATTGTTCTTCATCAAATTAACTTCCCAAGTATTACCTCTGGGACCCATCAAGGAAACTGATCCTGATGTTTCATCAGAAGTGCTTAAGAAAGCTTAAAGGTATCCTCTGCAGTAAATATTACTTTTTGAGTACCAAGAATGCAGCTATACCCCTTTAGAAGGCAAAATCAGATGTTCAGGAAATTTCATTACAAGATATCTAACCCTTGTAGGCTCCTATACATAACAAAATGAATTCTCAATCGAGAATGTGTGGTGCTATACTAAAACTATTTTTTCGACAACATATCCTTACAACTTGATGTGTAAGTCTATCTTAGCTTCGAGGATCTATGACTTTTGCTGCTTCAGGTTGCCAACAAAAGTTATTACACAAATGTTTATGTTCCATCTATTTAGAATAACTTACGAATAGATAAGTAAAAGCATTACACTTGCTTTAAAATTACAGGCTTTTAACAAAAAAGTGAAAGTTTGCAACACTCCTATCAATTCTAATGATAATTTTACCTTGATGGTTGTTTTTGTGAGACATATAGAGCAGCTTAGTTGCACAAAGCATGGGGAAAGTGGGAGCAGGTGCGAGGTTCTGGAGCAGGTGCGAGGTTCTGAAGCAGGGAGCATCATCGCCTCACTGTCAAGCAACAAAAGGACTCCTAGTCCTCAAGGAAGGCCAAGCAGATATAGCAAAGGCCGCAGACGACGCGGGCAACCAAATAATCTTAGCAGCCATCTCTCAATTCGGCCATAGGGACTTCTCAAATTGTAGTTAGCTGCATATGGACATTGGCCGACCTCTAAGTTGCCGAACTTAACAGGAGAACATATAGAAGAAGATGCCTCCATTGGATTTGCATCCATTACCCATAACAGAATTATGCTAATATTATGACTAATCCCAACAGGTGCAATTACCTAAAATTATCAAGCCTTAATAAAGGATTGCCTTCTAACATCTAAGAAGGAAAGAAAAAGAACAAAATAGAAAAAGCTAAGGCTATGTTGGGATTCAGATAGCCTTTTCGCATTTTCAGAGAAATTGTGTTTCTTTATCGTTATCAAATTTCGTTTCAAAAAACACCAAAGTTACTTTTCGTTTTCCATGACATTATTCCCCTGTTAAAAACTTACATAAGCCTGTAATGTATCAGAAAATGGCATCCAAACACCTTAGGGGTAATTCTACATTTTAGATTATATATAGAAGGAAAAGACGTCTAATTTCATACTGTCAAATGCTTTTCTACACCTCAATTTGTCGCTACAGAGCGCATTGTTGACGTATTATTAACCTTCTAGAGACAAATCAGGGTGCGGAGAAGCATCATGGGTTGACCAATTCAACTATTTTAAAATTTTGAAAATGGTATCACAATATGGTAATGCATGTTTGGCAGTCTCTAAGACAGAGTCTCTCTCATCTATCTAAAACATGAATTTGGAAGCGATGAACCGACTAACCGAAAGGCCCCGCCAAGGAACTCATGAGTACCTACTTTGCCTAGGCATTTTAATGAACGCATTACCCTGTCCTAGGGCCGTCGACCCGGTCATTATAGATAGTATGAAAGCCGACTTACAAAAGCTTGGCTGACCATCGAGTCGGATTGTTATAGTTACGACTGGAAGGAAAACTCCAATCGGGCAGATCCGATTGGGCAGATGGAAAGACTTGGTCGTATGTGACAAAGTTGAGATTGGGCCTCCGAAATGACGTTAATGCAAGAGCATGAGGATGGGATATTTTCATATCCCACATTAATCACAACCTAAAGAACTTGGGACCAACAAATCCAACCAAATATGCAGAGTGGGAGAAGATGGTTGTTACCAGCCGTTTCGTGTGACGAAACGGTAGAAAAACCTTGAAGAACCGAGGCCGTCCACCGTTCACCATCTTTGAGAAATTATAACATATATCTGGTACAAACAACCACCAAAAATTTATCAATACACAGAGGCACCTGCATGTATGGCCACTGAGGCTCATATTCTCAAGGAGTATAGTTGTACTACACCATGCAACGTAGTGCAACACCGGAACATGAAATGCCCTGCATTTTTTTTTATCGAAACAGAGACGCTCGGGGGAGAGGGAGAGAGAAAGAAGAGAGACTTACAAGAAGCTAGCCGAATGTTTGATTTACAAAATCCAGTGGGTGTTTCTACAGATGGGGTATCTTGATCTTCGCTCTTTATGGGATTAGCTCTCAGTCTCCATATTGGTGATTAGTGACTGCTGTCATGACTTATCTGCAGGGGTATTTAACCCGGCTTTTGAACAAGGATTGTTTGTCTTCCTAAAGATCGACCGGCCACTAGAGGTAATAAAAGGTCCTAAAGGAAATAAAAAGATGGCTAACAAATAAGGGTTTGGGTATCCTTGAGCTCTACTTTTGTCGCTAAAAGTTTTCAATTGACAATTCGTTCTGCTTTGTCGTTGAAATATTTGTACATTACATTTCTCAATGTCATTTGCAAATGTATAACAATCAAAGTAGATAAGTAAGGAGTGCTAAGTAGATTGTCATCATCAATTCCCTATTTGAAACCATAGACTTATGTATGAAATATTCATAAATATACTTAGGTATAGACATGGATGTTGGACAGGAGCGACGAAGGTTCTTTTTGGAACTAATTCAGAAAAGTAGGAATCGATGCGTGCTATGGAAAGGTTTACTTTTAAACAAGGCAGTTCGAGGCACGCTTATCAAGTCAGTTTTGTCTTTCCTACTATTGCATGTTATGCAGATTTACGAACTACTAATATATGTTTGTGAGTAGATAGATCAAATATTTGCTCGGTTTTGGTGGGCGGGTGGTGGGGAACGTAGATGGACTCACTAGATCGCTTGGGATGTATTTTTCCTCCCTAAGCATTTGGGTGGCCTGCATTTCTGGAAGACTCGATATTTTAATTAGGCTCTTTTGGCTACACAATCGTGGCGAATTTGGGCCGGATTATCTACAATTTTGGCCCGAGTACTGTGTGGCCGATCCTGTACTAGACACTAGAGAGTACTTTTCCAGTTCGCCTCAGCGAGAGAATTTTTCATGGGTGCGGCACAGCATTTTGGCCGAACGCAGATTGTTACAACAAGGTTTGAGGTGGGTAGTGGGCAATGGTCGAAAGATTGCCATCTTGAATGATTATTGGATCCTAAAAATTCTACCGGGCCAACTAACAGATAGTAGACTGCCCAATACAATATACGTCTCAGTTGTTTCGTTCAGGTACCTTCATTTGGGACCCCGAAATTTTATGTGAGTTGTTCCCCATGCATATTATCCTTTTAAATTTTCTAGTATAGGCGGGCGGCCGCATTGGAATGATAGAACTATTCTCCACAATAAGGAGAGGTC
This sequence comes from Escallonia rubra, assembly GCA_033065855.1. Taxonomy (NCBI): domain Eukaryota; kingdom Viridiplantae; phylum Streptophyta; class Magnoliopsida; order Escalloniales; family Escalloniaceae; genus Escallonia; species Escallonia rubra. Next base: position 102,106 of record JAVXUO010000600.1, on the reverse strand, counting down.
CGCCTTCTTGTACTGCTGTGGATGGGATAGTCAAAGGCAATTCAGAGAGAGAGTCGACTGGGTCGCCATCAGATCAAACAAGGGAAAGCCAGCCAGCAGAGACTGATTCTTGCTTGCTCTCCCAATTCAGGAGAACGTGCCCACCCAACCCGAGCTCCCCGCTTTCAGATCCGATTTCCATCACATTTTGGCCACTCAACCATCTCATGAAGGCACGGGGGATTCAAAAGAATGGATACCTACCTTGCACGGGGATTTGTCAATTGGTCAGCTTATTTCAAATGGGCTTTGGCAAGTCATACGTTGATAAGTGCTACTGCTAAGAAAATGAATTCAACAGTTTAGCGTCGATTATGGAAATTACCGCTACATGCGAAAATATTGATCTTTCTTTGACAATTCATGTACAATCGATTGCCGTTGCATGTCGGCCGTAGACATTGCCAAGAAAGAGTGCCCACTATGCCATTTTCGATGTAGAAATGATTGATCATCTCTACTTGGGCTTTTCCATTGACTTTTTGTTTGCCAATTCTTGTGATGGATTTAGTCTATATATAAATGTTGACTTTACTCGTTGTAGTTACTCTATGATTGGACTTTGCGTTCAATTCGATTTTATATCATACTAGAGTACTATCCTAAGAATTCACAAAAAGTTGAAAATAACAATCAAGCTTTGGAATGTTGACAAAGAAGTCTCATATAATTAACATATTTTAGTGTTGCCATTCACATTTTTTATTATTTTTGGTTCTTGGTATTTTCTATTTGAGTGTTCCGTATGTGTCATAATGTCGTTGTCTTTGCATGTAGACCATTGAATGCACCACTTTAACTTTTAGAAATATCTCTTGTCCAGCTTTCACATGCAATGCACGTGAATAATATGCATTTAAAGTTTTAAAATGGTTCATATAGTAAATTGGTAATCACGCGGCACTTTTTCATTGCCTACATTTTACTTTTGTCGCTTAAAGTATAGTAATACTTTAATTAAAGACAAGAATGAAGTGTAGCTGTGTAGGACTTATTCATCTTGTATTCCATATTATGTCAAGGACCCTGGCAAAAATTAAAACCCAGTAACCTACCATATTAATCTCAAGAAAATTATCACCATTTATCCATAAAAAAGATTAACCGCAACAATTCTTAACAATATAATCAACCCACACACATTCAACTAAGGCGACATCGATTTCGGACCGCAACTATCTTGTGAAAGGCGGTATCAACACTTGAAACTCAAATCAAAATTCATTTGTAACTCCAGTACAAAAGTTCCTTCCATGCCATCCTTATAATGAAACTTTATGCGGTAGCCAAAGCTAGTTTCCTTATTTAGCCGCACGAATTCTACCTCCGAAATATTGCTTAACCAAATTGAACTCAGCTTCCCAACAATAAGCGTTCTAACCGATATGGAGCTTATACAGCGTCGTCTTGTCCATATTTATCCAAAAGGTGCCACAAATTATCGACAGCTTGAGTCAGTATCAAGACAAGATAAAATAACACTGACAACAGTCTAACAAACTTCTTAAGTCTGTCACCTACAAGGTAAAATTACAATCATTATTTATTGTTATTTACCTAGAAACTTTATTGCTCACTATCATATTACTATTTACTTACATTTAACAGCATATTTTACAAAAAGAGGAAACCGATCATACACTCAACTAAGCAATGATAAAAATACTATCATTGTTATTGTTATTTATCTAGTAACTTCATTGCTCACTATCATATTATTCTTTACTTACATTTAACAGCATGTTTTACAAAGAGAGGAAACTCTACTGTGATCATACACTCAACTAAGCAATGATAAAAATACATTGTTATTGTTATTTATCTAGTAACTTCATTGCTCACTCCCATATTATTCTTTACTTACATTTAACAGCATGTTTTACATAGAGAGGAAACTCTATTGTGATCATACACTCAACTAAGCAGTGATAAAAATACATTGTTATTGTTATTTATCTAGTAACTTCATTCCTCACTATCATATTATTCTTTACTTACATTTAACAGCATGTTTTACAAAGAGAGGAAACTCTACTGTGATCATACACTCAACTAAGCAATGACAAACACATTAATTTAGACACTAAGAGGCTGTCTAATAAATGAAAATGAGGAGGAGATGTTCTTTATTAAGTTAGAACTACCAAGCATCATAACAATCAGAATCACTTTGGAGACTACACTGTATTTGTAGTGGCAAAATAAATTAGAGATTTTAAAAAGGAGCCATATCAAGGAAACATGTTGGAATATAAGGTCAAAGCCCACGAATTATCAATCTATGACATGTATTCTAAGCCCAATAAAAAGAATAAGATGCACACTACATAGCTTAGTTAACAGAATCACTTATTAACCCCAAAGCAATCATAAGTACCATTGAATATTGCACAATCATATCAAGAAATAACATCATCACACTTGTCATGGAATCAGTCATCGTAGTCTGCACTCTTCATTTATGCAATCAAAATCAAACGCCCGATATATATGAGCGATTTAACTTTTTTCTTTCCCCGATTAGTTCCATTGACATTCTAGCAAACTCCATATAAAAGACGATGGAATATATGCACATTTACCATCTTCTTATTCTTACCCTCATTTCACTTATCAAATAGTACATATGTTCCCAAGCCACGTTTTGACGTGATTTTTTTTCCTCTTTTTTTTCAGTTTTGAAAATTGGAAAAAAAAAGTGCATTTGGTAACCATTTTTTTTTCCTTCTCCAATTTAAAAAATCAGTTTTTAAACTAAAGAGTAAAAAAAAAACTCCAAAAACTGGTTTTTTTTTCTTTCACTTTTGGTTTTTTTTTTGAGACCACCACCATCACCCTCCCACCTCCGGCAGCCGGCCACCACCACCACCACCGTCGACCACCGCTACGCCCCACCACCGCCACCGCAAACCACAAAAAAAAAAGTCAAAATAAAAAGGGTTACCAAACACCCCACAAAAATACTCAAAAAAAAAGGGTTATCAAACACCCACTTGTTTTTGTAAAAAAAAAATTTTAAACTGCTCTTTAAAAACTATACACCAAAAAAAAAGTTTTGTCTAACGAAAGTTTGCACAGAATTTGAAATGTCAAAGAAATGAGGAAAAGGAACCTAGGGGTGCAAGCACCTACTAATGTAAGTCAAATACAAGGGAGGAATCCATCATAAAATGAACGACCAAGTGTTACCCCTTAATAAAGCAATATAAAATATGCAACTCACCTTGTCGAGTATATATTGAATACAACCTAATACCAAGTCACGCGATGACACGTCATCATGGCCCAATATAATGGAACATACATTGATGACAAGATTCATAAGAGGACCCTGTATTTGACAAAGTTGTCACGTTCAAAGGTCCTTCTTTCACCCCAACAATCGCTATCGAGGTTCCTTCCATGTTCGGTCTCAGATATGGTTCCACACCTAGTTGACGTGGATGGTCACAAAGATTTCATCAAATAAGATCCATGGGGTAGTGTGACGTGGTATCGTGTTTGCATTCAAGAAAATTTTGTTCTAGTCCCCCTAGCCTCATTATGACACTGTCTAACAAGTTACTACAACAAGCTAAAGAAGGAAGCTCTCATTTTCATTATTACTTCACATCTCACTTGTTCTCGTCATGAAAGTAGTAGCGAATTGATTCTTACTCTAATAACCATCGTGACAACCATGTCCATGAATTTCATATTTAAGAGGGGTTCTCTTTGACAATCAAAAGCATGAGCATCTCCATATCAATTACTATAAATTCTTGCAATTACAAGCGTCATCATTCATTTCCATAGATTCCAACCTTCTATTTGAATGAGTTTAATACCCAAGTCATATGAGCCCATTCATATTTAAAAAAAAAAAAAAAGCAAGAGCCTGCAATTAAAGCACATGTGTGCTGACATTTGTAAAAATATGAGCAGACGCAAAGTTACGAAGGCTTAATAAGCGGTTTTGCATTAAAAGTACACAATTTGCATTAAGAAAAGGAAATCTACATACCAGATGTAGTGTTAAGAGGATCACATATGAAAATGTTGAAAGCCAAAAACATACTGAGACAAAACAATTAACCCAAATTTTGATCAGTTTCTACCGTTCCATTGGCTCAATATTGTGTCCTCGCATGTAGCCCATAGCCCCATTGACTACCATCCTTTTTGAAGATTAGGCTGGCCAATTCAGATTCCATTGGCAACGAGTATGTCATACTGGTTTCTAGAAGACATACCAGATAAATATAAATGATTTTAAGTTTATTATTTAAAACTTTAATGTTTAAGCATATTACAGTAGTATAACTTCACCAATAGACTGCACGCTGCAAAGAAGCCATTAGATGAACACAGAGACGTAAACTAATTCTTTGATAGAGAATTGCGAATGGAGTTATCTCAAGAAACTAAAATTTTATGCACGAGTAAATGAGTCAAGTTATCTATTCCTCTTTGTCAACAAAGTCAAATGCTTGTATCAAATTATAGCAGGACAAAAAACAAGCAAAATCTTGGTAGATTTGAAGTACTTCTTATTGATATCCTAGTCAACATGAACATATGATCAAGAAATAAAAGGCAGCTAACAAACTCTTAGCATAGTAGACATTTTAGGTACCATCTAAAGCACTCGCTTTGCTTTCGTTTTCACTTCTTTTGACAACTACTATAATACATAAACTATAGCATGACAAAAAACAAGCAAAATCTTGGTAGATTTCAAGTACTTCTTATTGACATCCTAGTCAACATTGAACATATGATCAAGAAATAAAAGGAAGCTAACAAACTCTTAGCATAGTAGACATCTTAGGTACCATCTAGAGCACTCACTTTGGTTTCGTTTTCACTTCTTTTGACAACTACTATAATACAGAATCTGTTAACGCATGTTCCAGTAAAGTAGAGGACACACAAGGCATACCGGAATAGATTTGAGTAAAAATTAGCTCAGAGCTACTTGGATCTGCCATAAAATGTTCTTTTCAAATTACTCCTCATTGATTTTCACGTTGAAGTCAATGTTTGATCAAGAAATAACCGGAAGCTAACCAATTCCTTACCAGATTTGCCATTGTAGATGCATGACTTGCCATATAGATGTATGCTGCCATTTACAGTTGTTCAACAAAAGGAACATAAGAAACGAGATAGTGAATACGATTGGGAAAAATGATGAGACGGGGATGCAAATATGTTCTACACAATTATACATCTATATTCAAGCACATTTGCCTAAAAGATGGAAGACAATCATACAAAGAGACTTTCGTTTCGTGACAAGCTGCATATTAGTTCTTACTACTCCCACCGTACAATAAAATAATGAGCAAATACAAACTGCCTATAATCATCTAAATTTTTGAGGGGTTCAAGTGACCAAAATGTTGGAGAGCCCGGAAGAGTCCCATTGTACCTCGATTTGACATTTTCAATTCACGAATCAGATACAAAAATGGGGCAACGATAATGTACACTAAAAGTGTGCCCCCCTTTGGTTTCATGTTTCACAGATTATGATATGACTTAAACCTTTTTTGCCAAGTTGCTACATAATTGGGAAGGAGTAAACATTGGAAAAAGAAAGAGTGAGGGTAGTTTATATCAAGAATTTTCAGAATGATATGATAAGGATATATGAAACAATTTAGAAGATGAAAGCAAAACCGTAAAAGGATGAATGTATTGGGAAAAAACCAATGGCATAGTCTATTATCATTAAAACTACTGAAGGAACTAATCCTTCATATGCCTTTTGCATTACCTTAATTTACCTTGCACCAAAAAAAAAATTTACTTTAATTTACCAATCAGTGGCGGAGGGAAGGGGGTGGCACAATGGACACGTGCCCATCTCCACCCCTTAGCATGTAGTAGGTTTTGCCCACCTCCATCCTTTGGCATGAAGTAATTTGTGTACTCTGAGTGTTATATTAATTGTTTTGCTAATTTGGTAGATTTAAATAACTTTTTTGAAGTTATGATTCTTTTTCAATATACACAAAATTATTCCAATCACATAAGAATCAAGAAATCCTAACACTTCAAAATATTTTCCCTTTATTACTATAGATCTGTAGTAATACTTCTATTTCCTTTGAGCGATGTTTTATTGATTTTAATGTTCAAAATACAGTACAAATACTAAAAAATAGAATGCAAATTTTATTTCTCAAAATAACATTTTAAGTTTCATATTTGTTTGTTTTGAACCGAACACGTCAAGATACATTTAAAATTTTGGTGTCCAACTTATACAAAATTTCTGGTTACGCCACTGTTACCAATGACACCATAGTGGTGCTCTAGTTTGATAGTAGAATTAATTTGCTATCCCTTTAAAACCAACCTCAATAACACTTAGGCCCAGTTTAACAAAAAAAAAATTTCCAGTTTTTTTTTTCAGTTTTGGAAATTGGAAAAAAAAAGTGTGTTTGATAACCATTTTTTTTTCCTTCTCCAATTTAGAAAACCAGTTTTTAAACTGAAGAAAAAAAAAAACTCCAGAAACTGGTTTTTTTTTTAGACCACCACCACCACCCTCCCACCGCCGACAGCCACCTCCGGCCATCGGCGACCACCGCCGGCCACCGACAGCCACCTCCGGCCGCCGGCGACTGCCGATAGCCATCGCCGGCCGCCGATGACCACTGTCGGCAGCCGACGACTACCGGCAGCCACCTCCGGCCGCCGGCGACCATCGCCGGCCACCACCACCGTCGACCACCGCTACGCCCACCACCGCCATCGCAAACCACCAAAAAAAAAAGTCCAAATAAAAAGGGTAAACAAAAAACCAAAAAAAAAAAACTAAAAAAAAATAGGGTTATCAAACACCTACTTATTTTTGTAAAAAAAAAAAATTTAAGCTACTCTTTAAAAACTGAAAACCAAAAAAAAAAAAGTTTTGTCAAACCAACCAACATGTGAAATGTAAACCCTTCCTTTTTAATTCCCAAATTGTGCATTCTCCGCTTTTGGTCTTGGCATATCATAAAACATGTAGTGGGCAGGTGCACACCGACAAGTATGAGATAGTAAACTGAGAAATTCAGGAAGACAGCAGTAGATGGCACAATGAAATGGAGGAATCGAAGAATATATGAGTAGAAAAGTTAAAAAATTCAAAGTCTTACAAAGATTAATGCATGGAAATAGAGGAAGATGACACTCTTTGATTTTGGATTTCGTGAGCAACCACAATGCCATCCAGGTTAGTGAGCCTACAACGCCAAAATTCAACCACAATGCCGTCCATCTTCCTCCGATTTCCATCTTCCTTTCCAGCTTTTTCGTATTTATATTAAAGTTGAAGCTGTCCGTGGCTTTTACTCTATAATGTTGCTTATCCAAGGCCTCATTGCCTTTTTATTGTATTGGTTGAAAAGTATACTCGGTTAGTTAGCTTTTCTTTTGCAGAGTTGAACTGATGATGGCGTGATAGAGGTCATATTTGTATGTAGAGCTACTAGGACTGGTTGCTAAAGGCATTGTAGGATGCATCATGGCAATATGTGAGAAAGGTGGGTATTCCACACATCTTATAGTTCATTGGTCACTCTACAATGGATATCTTCAGTTCTACAAGTGATCTGGATCTGTCTGTAAAATTTAACAGCGATGCAGCTAAGTTCCCTAAAGAAAAGAAGATTAGAGCACTTAGGAAGTTTGCTAAAAAGTTGAATGCACTTCAAAGTAAATGAAACTTATCCTTCCTTCTATTATAGCTGCTAGTTCTGCTTTTAAAAGGCTTGAGATGTGTTCTTTATATTACAGAAGACAGATTCTTTTGCTTCTATGCCATGTATCGGGAGCTTCAACAAAACTTTCAACTCAGTCACTTTATTTGCATATGCCTTATAGAAGAATTAGTGAGTTATATAAAATTTCGCCAGGAGCTTGATTAAAACTGTATGGTGATGCAGGACTTTTTAGAATTCTTGTATTCTGGGCTGAATTATGGGGAAAAGTTGTCGTTGATATTTTAAAAATATTTTTTTCGGGTTGTTCAAGTCTTGGTTGGGTTGCACACACCGGTGGTGAAATAACTGGAAAATCCATCAGGCAAGAAATAGGAGAAAGCGAAGTGAATATGATTGGCTACGGCCCAAGGGCTTGGTCAGTATAGATGCCTAAATATGTAGAAGAGTTTCGCCCTCAACCTTTATTCCAAGTAATTTTTTTGTGCAACGCTTTGAATGTTCTCTCTAGATTCTGGAAAACCTTAAAACTCACATAAAATGTCTACCAATGCCCCATTAATGTAGTAGTATTGGACTAGACCTTCAACAAGATAGATAGTTCGAGATATGAACTCAAATGTTCTAATACGATAATGCACTCTTTTCCTTCTTCAAGATGCTCTGGTATCAACTGAGTACGTTAATTCATCTTTTCCTGGTTTGGTTTACGGACTACAGAAATAAAGGATTCTATTTCTAATGACAAATGAATGACAGCGGGTAGTAATGTAAGTAAATGACTGTAGGCAAGTCAGTCATGCTTGAAGCTGAGAGCCTAGGCAATAGTGGGTTGAGTGTGTCTTGTAGATAAAAATGATGGTATGGTATATGACTTTGACAATTGGTATGCACTGATCACGTCTTTGTAGTTGTATTGTACATATGCACCTGAGTCCATTAAAGTTATTTTGGGAAGTATATTCACCGGAAGAGATGTATCAGTAAATGTAGTTCGTAATATGAAGTTATTGTTGGGAGAATGATTCTGGTATGTCAGACTGGTGTGTTTCAAGTGAACTTTAACCTGTCAAAGAAGCGCAAGCAAGAGTATTGGTTAGATTGAAGAAAAAAACTTCTATATCGACGATTTGCTTCTGATCACTACCACTTCTGTTCTAAACATAAAATGTCTAGGCTTAGGATTTCATTCTTGGCTTACTTTTTTGGCATCTTTCCTTTTGAGAAGTTTTAACCGACGTCTTATTGTGCTTCTTCTTCTTGTAAGTTTTACTTTTGCCTTCTCTTTCTCCTCTTTTAAAGAGGTAGATATTCTTCTCAGATCATGCTTTATCATCCTTGATTAGTTCTTGCAATGAAAGATATTTGTAGGGGACAGAATGATGGGTGTTGTTACCTGATATCATGTGCACCAGATGTTAAGGTTCATCACCAACCAAAGGCTACTAATGAGGAGGACAGTTTGGAGTAATCATATTAGACCTGGTCTACAGGAAGTAGATAATCATGTGGCAGGTGGTTGCTATTTTTGTGGGATGTTGCTTTATTTTTGGAGTCTGTTGCTTTTATTTAGGCTGTTAGTTTAATTTTGAAGTCTATAAATGTAAGTCTTAAGTTCTATTTGTCAATCATCAAACAACAAGAGAGTTCTCTTAGTTCTTCAGTAAGAGCAATTTGTAACATTCTGGCATCAGAGCCAGGTTCAAGTAATCCCCTTACTGAAATAGAGAGTGTTTGATCAAAGAGTACTTTGCTGTCATGGAGTTTCCTAACTCTGTTGGTGGAATTGAAAAGTTGACTCATACCAACTACAATGATTGGAAGTCATGCCTAGAGTCGTATCTCCAAGGGCAAGATTTGTGGGATGTCGTCAACGGAGCTGATACAACTCCACCAAATGCTGCTTCAGAATTTGGCGAGGTGCTGAGAAAATGGAAAATTAAAGCTGGAAAAGCCTTGTTTGTACTGAAGGCTTCCACACAAAAGGATCTGCTTGATCACATCCGTGATGCAAAATCTCCTAAAGAGGCATGGGATGCCTTTGCCACTTTGTTTTCGAAAAAGAATGGAGCTCGACTACAAATGCTGGAAAATGAGATCGGGTCATTAAGCCAAGGTACTATGACTATCTCAGATTACTTTATAAGAGTTAAAATGATTTGTCAAGAGATTTCTCAACTCGACAAGGAATCAAGAATCTCAGATGCAAGGCAACGGCGAATTATTATCCGCGGATTAAAGCCAGAATATAGTGGTTTTATTACTGCTATTCAAGGGTGGCCTAGTCAACCATCTTTACTTGAGCTAGAAAGTCTTCTAGCAAATCAGGAGAGTTTGGCAAAGCAAATGGCAGGCCTATCTGTCAAAGATAATGAAGAAGCACTCTTTGTGGGACGAGGGAATAAGTCCAGAAACAAGAATAAGCAAAGCCAAGGAAGTCTCCAAACAGGGGAAGCTTCAAATGGTCGAGAATCAGAAAAGCAAGAATCCAACTTCAAAACCAAAGTGACCTGTTACAATTGTGGTAAGGTTGGCCATTTTGCTAGAAATTGTCGTGCACTTTGCTGTAATTGTGGTAAAACCGGCCACCTTACTAAAGATTTCCGCACACCAATGAAGATGTTTGAGGAAGGTAATGCTGTTGTTGATAATTATAAAGCGGGTTCTAACAAATCTCATGATGACAGTGAAGAAGAATGGGGAGCATTCATTTCAATTGTCGAAGATCAATCAATTGAGTACGCATCTGAAGACCAAGAATGGGAGGAGTTCGTGCTTCGTAAACATCAACACGATGTTGTTTTCACAGCGGTTGATGAAGACGACATTACTAGCTCGGCAGAAGCAAGCAGACTGAATAATTCAATCCACTCCAAAGAATGGATTATCGACTCCGGCTGCTCCAATCACATGACAGGTGATGAAAGGAAATTTGTTTGCAAGACTAACTACAAAGGGAAGAGGAGTGTGGTCACTGCAAATAATGCCAAACTCTCCATTGCTCATGTCGGTAATGTATCATGTACACCAGCATCAACTCAAAAAGATCTTGTGCTTGAAAACGTATATCATGTTCCAGATATGAAGAAAAATTTGCTTTCAGTGTCTCAACTAACCAAATCTGGTGGTTATGTTGTGTTTGGGCCTGATGATGTAAAAGTATATGAATCTGTAGAAATTTCAGGGGAACCTTACATGCAGGGAAGAAGGCTTGAATCTGTCTATGTTATGACAGCTCAAGAAGCATACGTTGACAGAACAAGGAAGCATGAAACAACTGATCTATGGCACACGAGGCTTCCTCCTGTTGGCTTCACAAAACTTAAGGTAATGATGCAAACACAGCTGGTAAGAGGGCTTCCTCAACTGGAAGTACGATATGATGTTGTATGTTCAGGTTGTCAATATGGCAAAGCCCAACAATTTCCATATGCTGAGTCAAAGTTTCAAGCGAAAATGCCGCTAGAACTGGTACATTCAGATGTGTTTGGCAAAGGCAAAACAAAATCTTTTGGAGGCAAAAAGTACATGGTAACTTTCATTGATGATTTTTCTAGATATGTGTGGGCGTATTTTATTAAAGAAAAGTCTGAAGTGTTCAAAAAGTTTGTAGAATTCCAGAATCAAGTAGAAGCTAGTCTCAAGTGTAAAATAAAATGTTTGAGGTCCGACAATGGTGGTGAGTACTCTTCTCTTGAGTTTTCAACGTATACTCAAAAGCAAGGGATCTCAAGGCAATTCACTTGTCCGAACACACCTCAAGAAAACGTGATAGATGAAAGGAAGAATCGACACCTTCCCGAGGCAGCAAGGAGTACGCTGCCTGCCAAAAATGTTCTAACAAGATTCTGGGCAGAATGCATGGGTGCTGCCATAGACATCGCAAATAGGTTACCCCAAGCAAGACTGGGTTTCGTGTCGCCTTTTGGAAGATTGTTTGCGCATACACCTAGTGTAAACCATTTTCAGGTTTTTGGGTCTGTTTGCTATGTATTTGTACCTGATCATTTACGTAGTAAATTTGACAAGAGATCCATTATAGGCATATTCACTGGATATGACTCCGAGAGAAAGGGAAGGAGATACATTGATCCCAACACGGGCCGTGTACACATTTCAAGAAATGTAGTGTTCGATGAATCATCTTCGTGGTGGCCATCTGATCAAGCAATTGCACCAGAAAATCGGCAAGTCGAGATGGAGATGCTAGAGAAAGCAAGTGCTCTGACAGAACCCATATCTACTCATGAAGATACGAGTAGTCATGACGAAGAAGAGATGGTCAGATCATCAGGAGGTCCTCAGGACAATACATCTGATGTGGAAGGTGTTAGTGAAGGACCACGACGATCTAAACGCATTTCAAAACCGAATCTAAGGTATGCAAATTTGAGTGTTGCAGCTGCATTCACATGAACAACAAAAGATGAGCCAATTTCTTTTGAAGATGCACAAGGCAACATCAATTGGAGAGAAGCAATGATTGAAGAAATCAAGGCTTTGCAACAAAATGAGACATGGGATCTTGTGCCACGACCATCTGATGTGAAGACCATTTCTTGTAAATGGGTATACAAGATTAAGATGAAGGCGAATGGTGACATAGAAAGGTACAAGGCGCGACTTGCAGCGCGAGGTTTTTCTCAGCAATACGGGCATGATTATGATGATACTTTTAGTCCTGTGGCTAAAATTACAACAGTTAGAGTTCTTATTGCTCTTGCCGCTTGTTTAAAATGGAGGTTGTGGCAAATGGATGTAAAAATGCATTTTTGCATGGTGAAGTTGATCGGGAAATCTTTATGGAACAACCCAAAGGTTTTGAGAGCACGACATATCCGCACTATGTATGCAGATTGCGGAAAGCACTTTACAGGTTGAAACAAGCTCCAAGAGCTTGGTTTGGAAAAATTGCAGAATTTCTTCAAGCGATTGGCTACTCAATGACTGCTGCAGATTCTAGCCTGTTTGTGAAACTCGCAAATGGGCAGATTTCTGTCATTTTAATTTATGTTGATGATCTGATTATAACCGGTGATGATAGTGAAGAAATTGACAGAGTTCAAGTCAATCTTGGAGTACGATTTCATTTGAAGAAGCTAGGAGAGCTACATCATTTTCTTGGGCTTGAACTTGAGCAAAATGAAGAAGGCATATTTCTGTGTCAACAGAAATATGCAAAGGATCTACTTATTCGTTTTGGGTTGTTTGGAAGCAATGTTATTGAAACTCCAATGGAAGTTAATGCTAATCTTCACATGGATGAAGGGGAAGACATCAAAGATCCAACTAAGTACAGACAATTGATTGGGAGTTTGATATATTTGACACTAACTAGGCCCGATATTGTTCAGGCAGTTGGTATGGTAAGCAGATTTATGCAAGCTCCTAAGAAGCCTCATCTTGAAGCTGCTCGACGAATACTAAAGTATCTACAAGGAACTATTGATTTTGGTATCATGTATAGAAGAGGAGGTTACAAAATCAATGGATTTTGTGATGCTGATTATGCAGGGGATAAATCAACAAGAAGGTCGACAACATGTTATTGTTTTAATCTCGGATCGGGAGCCAACCAACCGTGTCTTTGTCAACCACAAAAGCTGAATATCGAGCAGCAGCAATGGCGGCACAAGAAAGCACATGGTTAGCCATGTTATTTAAAGAGCTTCATCAACATGTGGATTGTCCAATCACCTTACATTGTGATAGTGAAAGTGCAATCAAACTTGCAGAGAATCCTGTGTTCCATGCCAGGACAAAACATGTTGAGGTACAACATCATTTTATAAGGGAGAAAGTTCTCAAGGGAGATATCAGATTGATGCCAATTCGGACAGATGATCAAGTAGCAGATGTACTGACCAAAGCTCTCTGCTATAATAAATTCTCAAAATTTAGAGATTTATTAGGAGTAACGTGTAGAAGGTTGGCACTGAGGGGAAGTGTTAAGGTTCATCACCAACCAAAGGCTACTAATGAGGAGGACAGTTTGGAGTAATCACATTAGACCTGGTCTACAGGAAGTAGATAATCATGTGGCAGGTGGTTGCTATTTCTGTGGAATGTGGCTTTATTTTTGGAGTCTGTTGCTTTTATTTAGGCTGTTAGTTTAATTTTGAAGTCTATAAATGTAAGTCTTAAGTTCTATTTGTCAATCATCAAACAACAAGAGAGTTCTCTTAGTTCTTCAGTAAGTGCAATTTGCAACACTAGAGGATCACGTGGAGTGTGCTGAGACAAATCCTGCCCTTGATTTATCTACTTCTTCTGATGGGCATTGCTACATGATAGTCATATACACGAGAGAGTCACGTGGAGCCTGCTGAGACAAGTTAAAAAATATCTATCTACAACATCTACTCAAACTAATTGAGCCTTGTCCCAAACTAGTTGGCTTACATATTGTTCCCACTCTATCTTGGCTACACCTATAGGCCAACTGGGGGTCCCAATTCTCATGACACGTCGGCATATTCAACGGTCAACTTTTCAACGCTCACAGGCCGGTCAAAGCGACACATGCTCAAGTCACGTGCTTTTTTTTCCCTTTGTGAAGCAGTCTTGGTTTGTCTTCCCCCTTAAGGGGGTCGGCCACCCTGGGGGTTCGGCCACCTACCTTGATGACCGATTACCGTCGCGCGCACGCCGTAGTTGCGACCTTCGTCGCCGCGCCCGGGCATCATCTCTGCGACCTTCGTCACCTTGCCCGCGCACCATCTCCGCGACCTTCGTCGCCGCGCCCGCGCATCATCCCAGCGACCTCCGTCGCTGCGCGCCACCTCCGCGACTCCCGTCACCAGCGCACCATCTCTGCCAGGGAGCTCTTTAACTCCCCTTCCGCCAGGTAGACGGCTCCTCCGGGATGCTACCTTGACGCGCTCAGAGTGCTCCGGCACAAGGACTCCTCACGGCGGGACGGGCGCACAACCATAATGCCCTCGCCGGCTCAATCAACTGACAGGGCTCTGGCCCTCGCGGCAGGACGGGCTCGCAACCTTAAGCCCTCGCCGGCCCAATCAACTGACAGGTCTCCGGCCCTCGCGGCGGGACGGGCTCGCAACCTTAAGCCCTCGCCGGCTCAATCAACTGACGGGGCTCCGACCCTCGCATCCGGGATGGGCTCACAACCTTATAGCCATCGCCGTCTCAATCAAAGCGACGGGGCTCCGGCCCTCGCACCGGGATGGGCTCACAACCTTATAGCCATCGCCGTCTCAATCAAAGAGACGGGGCTCCGGCCCTCGCATCCGGGATGGGCTCACAACCTTATAGCCATCGCCGTCTCAATCAAAGCGACGGGGCTCCGGCCCTCGCATCCGGGATGGGCTCTCAACCTTATAGCCATCGTCGTCTCAATCAAAGCGACGGGGCTCCGGCCCTCGCATCCGGGATGGGCTCGCAACCCTAATGCCCTCGCCGGCTCAATCAACCGGGGGCTCCGGCCCTCGCCCTCACAATCAACCGACAGGCTTTGGGAGGGCTCCGCTCGTAGTGTTCCAGCACGAGGACCCCCCACCACGGACTCTGGGTATCGAGCTGTGAGCATGCGCACTCATATTACCATTGATCATTGATATCGCCAGGGCAATGAACCGCGAGTCACTCCGGGACGGGAGCAGGTCCTCGGAGGGCATCGTGTCCGGCACGCCTGGCAGTTGGCTGCAGGGGCAACCCTCACCGCTGCCAGGATCTCGGCGCGTCTCATGACGCATCTCGTGGGATTCAGTAAGGGCTTGGACTGGAGGCTGGGGCAACGGGCTGCTCTGACCATGCTACCGCGGTGTGGTCAGTCTCCTCAGACAGGCAGAGGGACGTTGTAAGGGCAGTGTAGCACGAACTCGGGGACCGGCATATTCGACGGACAGTCAATACTGCGGGACCCCCTACAGCGACGTGTCACTCCCGGAGGACGACACGTGTCGGCTGATGACACGCGCATATTTGTGCCTATATATAGTGGATTCTGGAGCTTATTCAAGGACTTCTCTCTCATTTGACATTTCCACTTTCTCTCTCTAAAACCCATTCTCTCTGGATTTCTAGTGAGAGAAAGACATTCCACCTCCTGACGTTGGATCATTGGCGCTGCACCCTTGACGTGGACTGTTGGTTGTTGACTGTCGCCCCGGTTCCTCGTCTCCCTGCTGACGCGGCGCTGCCAGCCCTCGTGACCTGCCTGGGGAGCCTTGCTCTCAGCCCTTACTCCATCCTTGCTGTCTCCCATTTTGTCTACTTGGAAGCTAACGCAGACTGCATCCTTTGTGGCACCTCACGTGGCATCCGAACCATCTTTCCTCGGCAATACCTATTTAAGCATGATATACATTGTCGGGCCCATTATCTAACAACTTGAGCCTTTAGAGCAGATGACAACTTAAGAGCCTACGTTAGACTTTCTTTGCCATTCTCCCTTGTCCGAACTCGTGTTGTTGATATGTGACATGTGTCTACAATTTTGAGTCCTTTGTCAACACTTCTTTTCATGAAGTAGCATCTTTGGACTTTTTCAATGTGGCCAAACCATCTCAAGTGCTATTAAATAGTCATACCTGGGACTATAAAGTTTAAGCAGAAACTATGTTAGCCCCTGCTGTAACTTCTTACGTCTTATTTCTACCTAGTATGTACAAAAAAATTATGGCCAAACAAAGTTACTAATTTTCGTAACACAGCGGTTCATATTGCAACACAGGGCAAAGTTCAGAATTTCTTGGACAATTCTCCTTATAGATCTTTTCCCCAACACAGCCAAAAGGACAAAGTTATAGATTTGCCAGTCTACATCATGCTTACCTCAGCATTTTTTGTCAACAACCTGCAGAAGGTTCTTTTTCAAACAAGTGGCCCAATCTTGAGGTCCAAATGGCAACCTTTTAAACTTGAAGGTTTAAAATGCAACAAGCAGCAAACCACAGGGTTTTTTGAGCAATTCCCCCCCAAAAAAGATGGATCATTTTTCAGTTACCTTTTGAAAGAGGACTCTTTCTGGAAACCTATAAGAAAGAGAAAGCATTTACTTTTAAGTGGGTAGAGAGGAGAACTCTCGCCCTGTATATGTACACCTCTCTGTGTGTAGTTACTTGTTTGCGGTTGGTTTTCGAACCCTCAGCTTTAAACGCCCTCTGTGGTTGCAAGAATACAAGCTTTATTGAGAAATTTAGTGATAGGTTCAAAACCCTACATTTTCCACTTCAATCACCAATTTGTCTGATCTAGTTTCAATCTTGTAGAATTAAGGAATTAAAGGAGGCTAAATTATATCAACCTTTTGGTGTTCTATTGACTGCGGTCGCGACAAAGTTTAACAAGTGGGTTATTGATCGTGGCGGCAGTGGTAAGTGGTATCTTGGTGGGTTTAGCTTAGGATGGATTAAGAAGGTAAATTGCTAAGTTCGATGATGAGGATGATAGTGGGGAAGGGGGTGTGGTTGGGTGTTTTATTGTGGGTGAGAACACAACAAGTGGCAAACCACAGGGTTTCTGCAATCCCCTCTTAGCTACACTAAGGCAAGGAAGAAAAATAATAATATTTGGAATCATCCAATGAGTTGTGCACTTCTCTTCTTATATGAAAAAGCTAAGTCTGGTGTAGTTTTCTTATCCAGTTATATACGTGTTACCCAATCAAAAAGATGAGAAAAGCCACACATGCATTCTACTTTCATTAAAAAACTGCCCAATAAAGTGTTAGTTTGATGACAAGCTCCGTTGGGTTTTGATCAAAACAAAGTACATGGGTTACCTTTCACTGACATTTCTGTCTCTTTTGTCTTATGTTATAGACGCTGCAAAACAATG
The DNA here is from genome assembly GCA_033065855.1 of Escallonia rubra. Taxonomy (NCBI): domain Eukaryota; kingdom Viridiplantae; phylum Streptophyta; class Magnoliopsida; order Escalloniales; family Escalloniaceae; genus Escallonia; species Escallonia rubra. The sequence continues at coordinate 84,569 of JAVXUO010000600.1, read as the reverse complement.
TATATTACAGCATATATTTTCGTTTAGTCTGTAGCTTGACCTTAATAACCTAACTCAAGAATCCCTCAATTTTTGTAACCGTCAAAGGGGAACATTCATGTCTATATAAGTTGTTGAATAGGTTTATGCAGCCTTGATATGCTTTCACTTGGAACATGTCTGATGAAAGCAGGTTGTTCGAGCAATGAAACTGTAAGCGTCCATCTGTCCTTTCCCTTCCACCAATGCATAATATTTTTATGGATACGATGACCCAAGCATTTTTTGTTTGTTTAGTTATTGCAATATAGCAAAGCCAAGAGAATTTATGAAGGAGAATAGTCTAGGATAATGGCTAACTTTGGTATATGACACCCATACATTCATAATGACTAGACAATATACCTCCTGATTTTCTTACATTTGGTATTTGGTGAAACTTATTGCCCTTTGTGCTTATTGTCAAGGGCGCTTACGTGTCTATGAGTAGTATCGTATCCCAAATTTTGACTCCCACTTGACGTGGCACACTTAAAAGTATCACTTTCTCTCTCTCCTTGTCTATTCCAGCAAAATTCACTCTATCTTCCCCCCAACCCCTACCCCACATTGCCAACTCCTCTGGTTGCTGAGGCGTTACAATCTATATACCTTCCAGCCATGTTGTCACCAGTCACCACCATCGTCAAGAGATATCGGTCAGGTCTAAAGATGCCAGATGTATGGTGCTTGTGGGTGTGGTGGCATGGCGATGGTGGTTCATGGCGGCGGGTTAGACGGTTGGTCACGAATGTGTTGGGATGTAATGATGATGGTGGGAATTCAGTGGTTAATGACGGCATTGGCTGTTATGGGGCGGTGGTCAGGAGATGGGGCCATGGAGGTGAAGGGGAGTGGGCAACATATCTGACAATCGCGGGGCGAGGTGGTGATGATGGTTTGGGGTTAGCTAGGTGTTTCGGTGGCGCTGGAAGCTGGTGGTGGCGGTGGCGGTGGCGGGTTTGGCGAGCTGGTGATGGTGGTTGTGGAGGGGACTGGACACAATTGTACAGAACAGCTGTCTCCGATGTGGTCTCAATGCCGTGGTCTAGAACAGGGCAGGAATGTGGGGTTGGTCCGAGAGGGGATGGGGTGGTGGTGCTGGAGGTGGAGGTAGGCAGTTGCTAAAACCACAAAAAGAAGGGGGGGGGGGGGGGGGGGGGGGAAAGGAGAGGAGAAAGTAATTACATTTAAGTGGGTCTTATGATGGTGTGGCGTGATGACATGCTGTGCCACTTCAGGTGGGGAGTCAAAATTTGGGATATAGTTGTGGGAACTATGTCGTTACTCACGTGACTTAGTTGCATTATCTAGTGTCCAGCATTGAAGACTGGAGATCATGCAAAATATTCCCGAGCTGATATAACATATACTGTTAACTTCTTTCTTAGAGCATGAGTGAAAGAAATCGAGCATACACATTGTTGCCTTTGGTTTTGTATCCGATTACAAGTATTGGATACATATCCACAGGGGCGGAACCACGCTTGCACGAGGGGGGGCTAATGCACCCCCTCAAATTTTGGGGAAAAAAATATAAATGTAGTTTATTTCACTCGTGAACACACTCTCTCTCTTCTCCTCTCAGTTCACGACCTATCACCGTCTCACGGCCACAGCGCCTCACAGTCACTGGTCACGAACGGTGGTCGGCGGCCCTCACCTCAACCAACTCCGGCCAGATCTAGCCTAGATCTACTAGCTGGTGGCGACGAACCGGACGAAGTGACGACTCACAGAATGATAGCTTCTATTTGCTTACCTGTGCCAAGGACAATCGTACTATTTGCTCGGACATGGTTTCATGAGAGGTATGATTATTTACCTTAATTTATAAATTATGTTATATGTTTAGCGTCTATTGTTCTATGTCTCTTTTGGGCTTGTAGTTTCCCAATCATTGCTCGTTCCTGACCTTGTGATGCTGCTTTTGATGTTTATCTGTTTCTTTTCCAGATTGTCTCTGAACTGCTTGTTGGAACCAACTGGAATTTTGATGTTCACTGGTATCCAAAGATCCCTGGGGTCGTTTCAGCATCGTCATTTGATGGAAAAAAATGAGCATTTATAACATTGAGGTTTATTTTCTTGGAATTGCTGGCTATGTGCTTCCTTGGCTTCTGTGGCAATTTGTATACCATTGTTACTGGTACTGAAAATGGAGAGGAGGTAGGAACTTTTTGTTCATTTTCACTCATTCTGTGTGTTCTTAATTGATTAGACATGTAACAATGGTCAATCAGATAAGCTGGTAGCCGAAATATATGAATCCTCTCCATTGAACTCCATAATAGCTATCAGTTTTTGGCTTGGAGAAAAGAGATAATACAATAAGAATGACGTTGTACATCAATGTTTTCTACTTAATGTATATGTATGTGTGTGCTCTTGCTCTATTCTTGTAAGATGCGCTGCAATGTGCTTCATATGATTCACATTTAGCCCTAAGTGCTAGTAAATATTTACAACATCTGACCAGGACTTTATGCATCAAAAGAATGCAACAACGAGTTCAATTTCGGATCCCAATTGCTTTCCTAATTCAATTTTCATATAGATTTGATTCCCTGCGTAGCTGTTGATTGAGATGCTATATTGACAATTCAGAAAAACTTAGTTGATTATCAAGTTTAATGGACTAGAAACGTTTAATGGACTAGAAATTCAGAAAATCTTTATTGATTCTTATCGGCAGGCAGTGGGTTTCCCACTAAGTTTGGTACTCGGCTACAATCTCATGAAACTTAATATGACCTTGTGGATGCTTTTTGTGTATTATCGAAAAAACGTACACTCACTTTTTGTGTATTATTTTACTTATTAAAAAAATTAGTGACTTTGATATATTCTTGGCACCCCCTGGAATAAAATCCTGGTTCCGCCACTGCATATCCATACCCTTGTCCATCCAAGAAGAGTCCCTAATGCATTTGGAAGAGAGTATAAATACCACTGAGAGGGTTAGTCACTGAATGAATGGCCAAATTCAAGATGTTGCTTTGCAGAAGTAATCATATATTCATTGTTTTCCCTCCCTCCCTCACTCCACCCCTTATATTGCTGCTAAAAGACTATACCAACTCTCTTTACCATGACCCGAAGTGCATAATTTACCTGCTTGATTTCTTCATTGGCAAGAGGTGAAATTACTGCTTGTATTTGCCGACATTTATTTTAGGCGTTATAGGAAAATATTATTTGGTCTAAGCGTTTCTTTCCATCTATGCTTTGCAGACTTGGGATCCTCCTATACTACCGCCATTTTCTGTCATATTTGAAGGTACTAACCCTTTAATCTGGAGTAGTTATACATTTCCTAGCATTTAACTTGAAGAAATTGGGTTGTAGATCTCATAGAGAAATTGGGTATATCATCAACTTGAGCAGCACAAAATTCAATGAAATCTCTTTAGTCCATACTTGCTCTTGGCCTGTGGGTTAACTATGGTTTTGACACCTACTTTGTAAACTTGTGATGAAGTATGAGCCATTTGACTGAAACTTGTACAGACGTTATTACCAGCAAATTGTATTAGCCTTAGCAACTCTTTCAACCTTATTACAATTTGAAATTGTAATCCGCATTTATTTTCTACTTGTTTTCAGCCTTGGCGGTACGGTAAGTTTGCTCCTTTGTGATCTAGAGCTAACAGGCTCAAGACACAGAAACAACCTCTCTTTAATGGTGCTGGTAAAGGCTGCACGCGTCATCCCTTCCAGACCTAAACAATTGTGGCAGCCTTGGGCCGGCCTTTTACTCAAATTTGTTTTAACACGACAACCTATCATAACATTACAATGTTTTTCATTCTAATGACCAATTAGATAAGAGTTAGGAGAAGGCGAAGCCATATCAAAACACTGAACTTGGTAACTGTTTATCCACCGTCTTTATGTGAGTAGTTCTCATGTCACAAATTCCAAATGAATTTGGGAACTTCAACATTTTTAGGAACATTAGATCTTGCTTCTTGTTATATATTGAGCATTTCATAAATATTGACAGTAGGCCTTTGGATTGCCTTGTGTGAATGAAGTGATTTTTGCTAAGTTGATGGGGGTAAGACTGAGTAGGGGCAGAGGGAGAATAACGTGGGGAGAGGCCGTAAGAAAAGATCTGATTGCTATAAATTTATTCGTGAACATGCGCCTAGGTAAGCGAGAATGGAAGAGAGTCATCTACCCAACCCCAACTAGCTTGGACAAGGGTACGATGATGATGATTATGATGAAGCAATAAATGGATTTAGTCTGTGTTACATGGACTCGGCACTTTATGATAAAGTACTGTGTCGACACGTCAATGATACGGTTATGGGATCTGTATCGGACACGCCAGGTGCCAGACGGACATGCTGCGTTGCCGATTGGAGAGGCGTCCCTTGAAATTTGTCACCATGAATGGTGGAAGATGAAGGTATAAGGAATAAGAAGGCGCAGATAGAATTCTTGGTTTAATAAAGTGATCATGTGGCCTTTCTCTGCAATCAGCTTGTCTGCAGTTGCTGTTTCCCTTTTAACGTGAGGGCTTAAGGTCCCAAAGTGTGCTCTATTGGTTTGAGTACTTCTGATTTTATAGAAAGCTACGTTGGTTTAACTGGTTATTATTGACAATCAAGTGGTCTTTGCATGTACTAGATGGCACTGATCCTTCAAAGGTGAAGAAGTTGGTTAACAAGTTCTCAAACTATGGAGAGAAGAACAAAGAATCCTTGGCTGAGCTCTTTGTTACTCTGTTAATCAAGGTTATTGGAGATTGTTATGCCTATACATTATTACTTGCTGGTAGCAAGTTAATTTCGGTCATGGGTTTGATGGCTTTGGTGGTTCTCATCATTGATTTGCAGTTATCATCCGTTGAAAAGCTTTGGCCCAAAGGTCTGTGCGCCAGCACATATCAGGGATCTTGGATATCTAAAACATGGAATTCTACAGTTGGCTGCATCAGTGTAATTTCAGCTCTTTTTTTTTTTTTTTCTAATTTGTTGAATTTGATTACTTTTGAGTTGGAACGTACTAAATCAATGCTACTAGCAAATATTGAACAGGTCGAGGATTTCACAGATCGGTCTCAAAATGTTGCAAGGGCAGTAGGAAGAGCACAAGTAGAAATCATATACAAGTGTATCCAGCTTACTATTCAGAATGTTTTTGCCTTCATCGATGGTCGAATTCAATGGCCCACGTTTTTGCCTTCAGCTTACTACTCCTTCAAATTATCACCGTGCTTCTAGAAATTTAACCATTGATGCCAGGTGCTCGAGGTGTGACAGTGAGATCGAAACTACTGAGCACATAATTAGAGGTTGCCCGAAGGCTTGTGAATTATGGAGGAAAATATTCCCCCCCCCCCTACCAGCTTGAGCAAGAAGAGAATTTGGACATGGAAACGTGGCTGAGAATTAACACCAAAGAGAAACAAGGAACTGAGTTTGGCAATACCCAATGGAATTACATTTTCATAGCTATTCTTTGGCCAATTTGGAAAAATAGAAATAAAGCCTACTATGAAGATGTGAACATTCCTGGGGAGACAAGCTGGAGACTATGCATAAGCTTTGCCAAAGAAATTGAAAATGCTTTTGAACAAAAAAGGAAGAACACAGTTAAAAACCAAAGAATAGTTACCTGGTGTCCTCCTGTTGCAGGTACAATCAATCTATGCATGGATGGTTGTGCTAACTCAAAGATGGAGGGAGGATATGGAGGAATCCTGAGAAGCTGTCATGGGACATGGCTAGGAGGATTCTATGACAACATACAAACTGCAATAGCTCTTGAGGCTGAATTATTTGGAATCATCAAAGGACTTCCAGTCGTTAAAGAAAGAGGCTTCACTGATGTAGCCCTTCAAACGGACTCCAAAGTTGCAGTGGACCTAGTCACATCAGAAAACATTGAGTTATTCCATTTGAAGAGCCTCATCTATGATGCTAGGCACCTTATACAAGCTACTAATACTGAAATTAAGCATGTATATGCATATAGAGAGGGCAACTAATGCACAAATTATTTGGCCAAAATTGGCAAGTATTAAGGGAATTCTTTTGTGTATCTCATGCAACCACCAGAAAGGGTTATCCCTTTGTTAGCTGCTAATATAGCGGATGCTTGCCCTAACTGGGGTTTAGCTTTTGATACGTATTTAAACACTTATTACATAATTTAATCTGCAGTTGCACCCACAAAAAGCAAAAAAAAAAAATATCACATCCTTCCTCAGAATTTCCACGAACAGAGCAACATGTTGACCTTTCACCCAAGTGTCGTATTGTGAAGGCGGTGTTTGGATTTAGAAAACTCTAAGAAGGCAAATAATAAGGCGATTGTTGCATAAGACACTTATAGGAAACTATCTTAAAGATAGTATTTTTTTTCCCCATTATGGTGCAAGTGGCCTCAAGGAAAATCTATCCCCATGACACAATGCCCAATAACTTGAATATTGAAGATTGCATTTCTACAATTCTTTCACACTATTGAGAATTTACTTAGAGTAAATACAAAGAACATCAGAAAGAATTTCAAAACTTTTAAAGATAGAGAAGAATGTTCAAGTTGCAATTTTATTTGCAAATGAGGTTTTGGATTTCACTTCTATGTGCAATGAATTGGTGCTTAATATATAAGAACCCTCATTGGAAGTCGCAACTCTTCAAAAATATGGTTGTTAACGCCTTGAAAAATATCTAGGAAAAATTCATTTGAAGTTATACGGCTTATAAACCGTTGGACTGGAGCTACCGTTCCAAGACAGTCGCAAAAAAAGAATCTTCGGTGATGTTCATTCCGTGACGAAATAAATCTACTTTGTAACTTTTGTAAAGTATACCTAATTCATGTATTTCATGTCTAAGTTGCGAGACAAAAAACAAAGCACAAAATTCAGTTTATGAAATGAAAAGATAAGGAATTACACCACTCTGTGAATTTACACAAACTATATGGTCAAATCCTCTTATTCAACTTTCGAATTGGTCACGGTCCAAAGGCTGAAATAGCTTGATCTTGTAACGCTGACTTTGACTTCTTCAATCTTCACGATTGTAAGGTCGTTGAAGCGGTACTTGATAGAGTGGTTTGAGGCTTTATACCCAACAAGTGTGACAATCCTTGACTTGTAGAGTCACCAACCTTGGAAGGGAATTTCTCTTTGATATTTAAGATCAAAGAGAAATTAATCTTTGTTCTTGAAAGTGCTCGATTGAAGAACGACCATAGATTCGTGTGAGTTGTTCTTCGAATGAATCACAAAGCGCAAGAATTCTTGAGACGACAGAGTTTTGAAAGATCTCTGGTTTTGTTTGCAAAGACCATATGTATCATTCTTCTCTACCTCAAGCCTTTTTATTATGGACAAGATAGTAAACTTAGCTTTGAAGAACCCAGGAATTAGGCCTTGATTACGTAATTAAAGAGATTTTGTCCCTCTTTAATTATGAAATGATTCTTGGTTCAAATTTTACTTGGTTCTAGCAGCACTTAAACCCGCTTTTGTCGCGGCGACGGTGAATATTTGATTTGGCCGGTCAACAACATTTTGCATTATTGACTAGTATAAATATTTATTGTGTCTATAAATTACCCCCACTATGAGACCTGTGCAATATTCTCTTTTGTCAAGTAGTGTAGTTAGTCTTAAAGTCGATACTTTTTATTTGTTGGCAGACAACTTTTTAAATTGGAGTCAAATTTACGGATCAAAAGGGCCAAAACACGTTAGGGTTTATCACCTTACGCGGCTTTATAAACACATCTCTACAGTGTGCACCTTCATCATGTCACTCCTTTAGGGTACACCGAAAGGAGTGACAAGCATGTTTCTTACTGGTGCGGTTCTGCAGTTCTCCTGCCATTTGCTTTGCTTCTTCATCTGTAGCTTGTATAACATAACCAAGATTGCATAATCGTGGCGAACTAGCATGTTTTGGCCTTTACCTTTGTTTTTAAGTCTTGTCACCTGTCCTCTCTTCGTACAGCTTATACCACCTTGGCTGCTTTGCTCTTTAATTTTTCTCTTCATCGGCAGGCCCCCCCTGCCCCCTTCGTTTTTGCCTGTGCAGGCTTGTTCACATGCGTGAGAACTTTTCTTGTATTTTTTGTCTTGTGGTTTTTGCTGCCACGAATCCATGTTTAAATATATGATACACCCACTTATAATTGATTGCCCTTAGCATATGCAAGAGCCAACTTATCTTCCGATGACTTGAAGCAAAATTCCAATTCATTGGTTATAGTTTGTGGATTGTGATTCATACCATGTTGCTTGCATAACTTCGGTAGCGTTTGAAATCACTTACAGTTTTCCTTTTCTGTTTTCAAAAAAATAAAAATAAAAACCAATTTAGTTTTTATTTTATACAAAAATAAATGGGTGTTTGATTACTCAGTTTTTATTTTGAGTTTTTTCTTTTGGTTACCCAATTTTTATTTTAAGTTTTTTCTTTTGAGAGTTTGATTACCCAGTTTTTATTTTGAATTTTTTCTTTGGAGGCGGTGGCCAGTGGTGGCGAGCGGTGGCTGTTTGGGGGGGGGTCCTCAAAACTGGAAACCCAAAACTCCAAAATGAGAGTTTTCAAAAGCAGCCCTCTTTTAAAAGCTGGTTTTCAAAACTGAAAGAAAAAAAACAAAAAAAAAACAAAACAAACTGTGTGTCAAACGCGTTTTTTTTTTCCAGTTTATAAAACTAGAGAGAAAAATCTGAAAACCAACCAATTTTCAAACATACCCGTTACTTGCCTCCCCTTCATCTTTAAGGCCATCAACATGTCAAGTTTCCAAATTTTTTTTTTTTTAGTTCAAGGTAGGAACGCATCTTTCATTCTTTCTGCAGCATGTTGGCCATGCCTTGATAATCATCATGGCAATCACATGCCTATTTGTAATCTTCAACTGTTCCCTCTCATTATACATGTAGCCTTAGAACCAATTTTCTACCATCTTCATAGCTGGTGGTCCACATTTTTGTTTTCTTTTTTTTTTCAACGGATGCATCGAAGTTGCTAGGACTTTGTGGTTTGACTTGATTATGATTTGAATGCTCCCTTCATTGCCATATGAACATCTTATTGTGGCTGATTTTATGTTGAATCCTTTGCACACGAGCAACTTGAACAATTCTATGTTCTTTTCTTCGCCTTTTTGTTGTTACTTGAAGCAAGTTGGATGTTCTTTAGCGTGAAGTTGTGCACCCGACACTAGTTTTGATAATGTACTCACCTCGACTTTCAGTGCCAAGTGGTTTACTATAATGTGAGTGTGACAAGACTCCTTTGAAGAGCCGCTCAGCTTATCTGCATTTGGACTTTCCCTCTTATGCAAGGTCCTTGGTCGATTGGCACTATGCACACAGGCGTGACAGGACTTATCGGTTTTCTTTAAAGATCTGCTCGGCAAGACTTGCATTTAGACTCACCATCATGTGCAAAGTCCTCCGGTGACCGAGCATTTTCTACATGATCAAGACGATTTTGCATTTAGCTACATTGGAAGTGTGCTAGACGAGACTTGTAGTTGGACTTGCATTCTTTTGCATGTTCTTTAGTTGACCTGCATTTTTAGTTGACCTGCAGTTTCCGTATTGAAGATGTGCTCGACAGGACTTGCAATTGGACTTGCCGTCCTTTGCATAGTCTCTTCTTGACTTGCATTCTCACAAGACAAAGACTGTTCTGAGTTTGATCGCATTGGAAGTGTGCTCCACAAGACAGCTCTGACGAAAATTACAGAGGAGACTCGCTAAAATGCATTTAGCTACGCTGCACTAATTTTCTATCACCTCTGGTCTGATAGAAAAATGTCATAAACGCATTTTAGCAATGAAAGATTGTTGTTATAAATTTTAGCAACAGTGACAAAATACTTTTAGTAGCAATCTTTTGTCGCTAAAGCTGCTATCTGCCCCTTCCTGTACCACCACCTCAAAGCAACCACGTGTTCTTCAAATGAACTCACGCTCACTCCGTCTATGTAAGTTATTCAATAAGAGGCCCAGTTTTGCGTTCTCTCTCTTAGTGTCTGCTAGAGATCTAAGTATTTAATGGTTTAGAATGGAGCGCACTATTAAACTTCAGCTTTGCTTCCGGTGTGGGTAGCTTCAACGAGAAATTGGATTTGAAAATAGAGATTTAGAGTGTGTTTGGATGAGATAATTAAAATAAGGATTTTACTTTGTAACGGATTTGAAAATACATTTCACAAAATTCCTTATTTGGATTGTGATAAGATAGATTTACCAAATTCTAGAAGGGATTTCCAAAGGAGATTTGGTGTGCTAAAATCTCCCTCAAGAAATCCAGGCTAGTTTTTGGTCAAATCTCTTCCACAATTATTAAGAGAAAGTAACTCTTTTTTGTCCCTACAATTAATTTTAGCTACATTTATGTCATAAAAAAAAAGGTTTGTATCCATACACTATCAAGTTATCTGGGTTCAAATTTTCAAATGTAAATCTACGTACTACAAAATTGTGAATTCGCAATTCCATAAAATTTGTAGATCAACGACTTTTAGACTGAATGGATTTTGAAAAGTAAAGTACTTTGAAATTCCGTGATCAAACACTGTTAAAGTACAAGAGAAAATTGGTCAAATTTACCCGATGCACGACATAAATTAGATTGAAACTATTGGGCAAGTTTGGGATGGACCCTAAGGATGACCTTCACATACTATTTCGAGTGCTTCTGAGAAATATAATACCCGAACATTTAAAAAAATGTTACCTTATAATAGGTAATTAGATAAAACTTCATGCAAATCAAAGCACACACGCATTAACTACCAATCTTGATAACTGCAACGGATTTCATAAAAACAAATAAACATTTTTCAAAATGGGATTCTGAAAAGCCACTAAAATTCATTAAGTGTTACAAATATTCATATCTCCAAAGCCAACGGGAGAAGTGTTAAAAGTAAAAGGAAGAAGTATTAACCTCTTTTAAACCATATCAGCTTAATTACACGATAGGAGAAGATAAGGGAGCATGAGCACAAAGCTCAGCAAATATCACACACACACACACACACGGAGTACAACATCCAATAACATATACCAGAGTAAAAAGTGTAACACATTGAATCAGAGGTACAAAGACGACGTCAAATATTCTTAACACGACAAATATTTTCATTTGGGCATACTGATCCAACAAAGATCAAATCAAAGTCGAAGCAACGTATTAAAAAAATTAATTGAAACTCATAATACGTGAGCGTAAAACATATTATCCTAAGTACGTGAAGGTTTTAAGTTCAAAATATGAATACTAAAAGAATTGACATATCCCACGATGGCATCATGTTAACCTAAGAAGGTGTAGGTTCTAAATATTAGTTCAATTCAAAAATGGTCTAATGAGCATTAAAATATTTCAATGGCATAGGAACCACAAAGTATCCAAAACTTAACATTTCAAATAGGATAGCTTAACAATTTTAGAAAATATAATTTGACAATTAAATCGAAGAGGACGAAAAGGCGAGTTCAATGGAAATTGAGTCAATTGAATCCGAGTTTGTATGGGCACGAGATTATGAAATAACAAAAAATGGCGTAAAAGTTTACCCAAGTGTATGCACCACTTAAATGGGGACACATGGCAATCCACCTTTATGCTCACGCCCAAAATGGGTTGAAACAATGGTCCTTGTTGAGAAGGACGATCACAGAATTTGACACAAAGGAGAAATAGGACGGTTCGTGCAAGTATTTCCTCAAAACAGATTCGTGGAAGTGCACATAGGAAAATTTTGGTGGCAAAGGATTACAAATTTACAATAGGCAACAGGGCTAACTCTATCAAGGACCTCGTAAGGACCAATATATCGACGACTCAACTTTCCCTTCAATTTCAAACCTCATCAAACCCTTTTAGGGTGAAACTCGCAAAAGGACATAATCACTGACCTTGAACTCTAAGTCACCACGACAATTACCTATGTAGCTTACTTTTCAACTCTGTGCAACATCTCAAAAATATTCTACCATCGTGAGGGAAGTTCAACCAACTTTGATACGAGCTCCTGGCAGTTCATTCATCTGACCGTAAATTAGAGCTACATTTGATTCTCAAATATTTTGCTTGTAAATCACTCCACAATATTTCATTCATTCCCATGTAAAGATATTTCCTTTACGAGTACGTTTACCTACTCCCCCAAATTCAAATACAGCCCCATGGGCTTTTGCAATATTATTAATCAATTCCATACTGAGTATCGTTTTTCCTGCTCCAGCTTCCCGAGTAGTCCAATTTTTCTCTGTACTGATAAGGGCTAAAAGATCTAATACTTAGAATTTCGATTTTGTAGATAGATAATTTTGTATCTAACTCTATAAAGGCAAGCGTAGATGTATAAACAACGATCATGAATTAATCAAATATTCTCTTATAAGTATCCTAAACAACCACTGAACTCCGCTCCTATTTGATGATTGGCCATACATTTAAGAGGTGGATAACATTTTCGACACATTGGTTTTATCCCACTGGAGTGTCAATCGTCTGCATGATGGGAGGGGGGTGGGGGGTGGGGGGGGGGGGGGGTTATTACTTTTATCCGAGGCGTTTAATAATATAGCCCATCACCGCCACCGATCTTCTTCACTGACCATCAATGATCGCCTATCTTTCCCTTTGAGGTGAGGGTGGAGTGATTAGCGGTGCTGTCGTGATTTTTTTTACGGCATAGCTAGATGTGTAATGGAGTTTGGTGGCAATTAATGGTGGGGTCGAATCGTGGGTGATGGAGGTTAGTGGCGATGAGTGGTGGGTAAAAATCATGGGTGACAGAGCTTGGTGGCGATAAGTGGTTGGTATGATTTGTGGTGATGGATCCTGATAGACAATGGGTCGTGCATTTGGATAGTGCTTGCTATGGTGCAGGTGGGCTTGCTAATGGGGTGGGTACGATCTATAGGTGATGGAGCTTGGCGGGCGATAGGTCAAGTGTTTAAATGGTGTTTGCAGTGATGGCAGCGTGGTGGTTGGTTGATGGCATTGGTAGTGTGGAGGTGGGTTAAGGAAAATGGTTGCTGCCGTTGGTGAAGATAGCTGATGTGGTGGTGTTTGGTGGCATGGTAGCAAGTTTACGATGGTGGTTCCTGCCACCACAGGTGAAGGCGGTAAGATAATGTTGGCGTGTAATCTGGGGCTTTATGCAATAGAAATTGTTATCGTGCCTGACCCGACCTTAATTTCTCTTAACCAACTAAATAATACTTCACGCCAAGTATAGGTGAATTCCTCAGACGTTTAGTCCAATCACAACAAGTGAAATGTTGCCCCCTGTCTGATGCAATATAAACTGGTACATCGTGTAGCCAAATTATATTTCTGGATATATAACTTGGTCCACTTCTCTATGGTAAAGTCGGCAAAAAAAAAAAGGGGAAAGTGCGGATGTGGTCAAATGATCAACAATAACCCACACTGCACTGCATCATGCTTACCTAAAGTCCTTGACGAGTCAACTACAAAGTCTCCGTACACATGGTCCCACTTTCACTAAGGTACCTCTAATGGTTGTAACTTGCCTGCATGTAGCAGATGTTTGGCCTTAAGTTCTCACAAAGATCTTATATGTCCTAGTGCTACCAAGATTACCACAAAACCCGAAGTATGAGCTAAAATACACAACTATGTCCTCAACTCTGAAATCTTGAGGTCATCCGCAAAGTACCCTCATCCTCGACACAAAGTTCAGGTTCCTCAACCACCTTCGCGCCATCCATAATACTAATTAAGCCTGGATGGCTGATTTGAAAAGACTTGATTCTCCTAAATATCAAAGGCAACCTGGAAATGTGGCAGCTGGCCATCTGAACTGCCAATACCAGACTTTAACTCTACAAGTCCGCTAACAACAGAGGTTGAGTAGGAACTAAAGCTACCACATCAGCCTTACAAGGATGATAATATTGAATTAATCGCCAACGACAAGTTCCTGATTCATATTCTATGCCCGTAAACATCCCTAATATACTAGCTTATTTTATAGTCTATAGTTCAAAACACATGTTTACTCAATCCAACATCAAACATAATTCTTGTTCTCTCTTTAGTACCTCTGTATTGCCATTATTGAATGTCCAACTTTACATTTAGTGACTGCAAAGTTTACAAATCAGCAATTCAGTCAGCACTGCTCAGAATAAAATAATAGTAGTTCCTAACTAAAGTAAAGTATGAAAATTCATACTTTACTTTAGTGGCTGCAAAGTTTAATGCTTTTTTTTCTTTTTTTTTTTTTTTCAAGAAGACGGGAAAAGGAGAAGACATGGCTGGATATATGTTGGGAAAAAGGACAAGACTCACAAGAGGGAGTGGATGCTCGCAAAGCTTTGGGCATTAATCAAAGTGATGCATAGCCGATCATAGAAAAATAGCATCATTTTCGTGGCGCTCCCTCCTCTGCTCCTTGTCTACTCCATGCAGATAGGTGAAAGAGATATTGCAATATTCAGCTTACTAATTAAGCCGTAAGTTAGAGAGGTGGGAGCCATTGCAGCCGAAGACTAAAAAGCAGGTCAACTGGAGGTCGACCCTAACAGGCCATTCGTTTATTACCAGTTGAAGCTCATCTTTCTCCTCACACTTGATGTACATGGTCATGGCCTCTTCTAATATGTTTCGAAGGGCACTAAACTTGTCTCTTATACTCTCTTGGCTTGTCTTTGCCATGAACTGCAGAGGATCGGTTGCCGCAGCCGGTTTCATGAATGAGACGGATCGAAAGGCTTTGCTCCCGTTCAAGGATCTAATTCAGGAAAACCATCTCGCAGTCCTTAGCTCATGGAATGATTCTCTCCATTTATGCTAATGGAAAGGAGTTACATGCGGTCGCCAGCATCAACGAGTAACCGCACTAGACTTGTTGTCACAATATTTAGTGGGTTCAGTGTCTCCTCAACGATAATACACTGAATAGATCTAAAATTGATGCTCCCACCGAAATGATGAAGACAATCGTTACAAGATAACGAACACAATTGTACGGCAGCATATGGGATTTTCTATCGATACAAGACAGATCATTTAAGAAATTGGATAAAAGAAACTGGCTAGAACATTACAGACTATCTTTTCTAAGTCTAGTTTTGTTTGTGGATTAATTGACGACCCCTTTCATCACTATTCTGCTCTTCTTTTATAATGTTCGTCCTAACCGTCTCCTTTCTGTAACTGCTTATCCTTATCTTTATTGAGAACTAGCTAAGGGACCCGTGCAATGCACGAGACGTTCTCTAATTTCTCAAATATTGTCTACTATTTATTTCTATAGATATTTTACAACCGTTAATTTCCCTAACTTTCTATAGATATTTTATAACTGTTAATTTTCCTAATTGTTTATAACTGTTATTGTTTGAACTGCACACAAGAAATTTACTATATAGAAGATTGCCTTTGAATAGAACTTTTGAAAAATTAGCATTATAAAAGCATACCTTAGCAACAAAGGTAGAATGCATGATTTAATGTGATCAATTTTTACTCACAAATAAGATGTGAACGTTACAATTAAAAGAAAATCGTATTATAGACTTAGGGTGCCTTTTCATTAACGTTTCGCGATGACACATGACAACAATCTCGTACTACTATTTAACTGAATTTAAACTGTTTAGTTTAATATTTGGAGCTTTGTAGATATAATCGCTAGTATGTATCAATGATATATCCGAAACCAATATGATTAAAAAAAAGCCAGTTATTTGTACCATCACTTCCCTTTTTTGTGAGTTTAAGCTAGTAAAGAGTGTTATAACTTATTTACTTGTGGTATATATGAACCTCAATTTTCCTATAAGCATAAATCAAATTCACTCATCTTCTTTCTTGATGAGAAACTCTTTATGTGTTATTTGTCCCATGCATAATGAAAAAGAAAAATAACATTAAAAGTATTTCTATCTCTACATAACTTATTAAAGTTTTACTAACATGACTTTATGAAAATACCATTAGAATATTAGATTAGTGTAGCTAGGGACTAGAAAGTGGTTAATCACAAAAACATCCGTCTTACCTAATTAACGAAACTTTAAGGAATCAAAATGTGGGAGCAAAATCAAAATTGAAAGATAATGTCATTCTAGGGAGAAAAAAAAAATTATTGCTTCTAGTCCTGAACATAGTTTATGTACCTTAAGTTGCTCGTAGAACTAACCTAAAATCATTATGTTTTTATTTAAGTTCATCGCTTGTCTACATAAGATTCTCAGCCTAACTCGTCCACGAATAGTACATTAACACTACCTCCAAATACCTTAATTAGCGCTATCATAGCCATTACACTTGCAGTTACGTTCACCATAGTCATAACTCTTGCTCGTCAGTGCACTTTCATGTTTTTATCGTCAGCTTTTTTAGGTTCATCACTTGTTCAATCCAGATTTAGATCATAACTTATTAATTAGTACTGTAATGCATATTAATATTACCTCGAAACACCTTAGTGCTACTGCTACAACAACTCTGACAACAACCATCACTCTTGCACTACCACCATTTAGTTATGACTATCACCACCACAAACATCAGCATACTACACGCCAACACCTCTATAACTACACGTTGTCACTACATAATCCAAATCTCACTACCAACACTCCAATTCTACCACAACAATTATCACTATTGTAATTAGAATGTCTGATCACTCGCATAATTGCATATATTACCACCCTCACACTTTCACATCTAGCACCGACATCGGTTATACCATTACCACCCGGGGCCCACCCAGGCTTCTCCCTTTTTTGTAGTTGTTTATGAAGGGTAAATGATTGTTATAACTAATTTATCTTTTCGTCTCTTTTATTCTACAAACTTATTCTTAGCTTGTCACATATTATTCTTCAGTCGATTTTAATTTTTCTTGGAGATCCAATATAATTGGTTCTGAATATTTTGTTCATATTGTGCGTAACATGTTAGATTTTAAGAAGATTGGTGCAAAAGACGAAAGTTACAATAAAGCTTAAGGAGAAATAAGATTTCTTTAAAAAGGAAAAAAAAAGCCAAAACAAATAGGATGATCTTTTGCATAACTAAAAGATTGAGGTAAAAACGAAAATACACACTATGAAAAGCTTACCTCTTAATTTGTAAAGATTAATCATTAATTTCATACATGATTCTCATTGTTTACATTTGCGAGATTTTATTTTATTTGTTTAAGTGTTTTTAAGAAGTTAGTAGTCCAAAATAAAGCCTTTTTGGATTATGTAGAGCTTTAAAAGAAGTAGACTACAAAAGTTGGCCCAATGATCATACTAAAGAATTAGTAAGTAGGGTATGATTTTCGTATTTTATATTTTTAAGATTTTATATTGTTATTTTAAAGTACTTTTGAGATTTTAATAATTAAAATTAAGGCCTAATGTATAAGTATATTGATTAGGTAGAATTTTAGAAGGTGTATAATTAGTTTCTTAGTTTCATAAAGTTTAAAAATATTGCATAAATTATACCTATGAATTTTTTAATAATAAATTAAAGTAAAAAGTTAAATAGAGTAGAAAAAGAAAAGAATACAAAAACAAATAGGATTCTTGAATCTTGGACTCTAAATAAAGAGATTAACTAAGTTAGGGAAGAGTTAAATAGAAAATTCGGGCCTATGCTCGTACTAAAGAATTAGTAAGTAGGGTATGATTTTCGTATTTTACATTTTTGAGAATTTATATTGTTATTTTAAAGTACTTTTGAGGTTTTAATAATCAATATTAAGGTCTAATGTATAAGTATATTGATTAGGTAGAGTTTTAGAAGGTGTATAATTAGTTTCTTAGTTTTATAAAGTTTTAAAATATTGCATAAATTATACCTACGAATTTTTTAATAATAGATTATAGTAAAGAGTTAAGTAGAGTAGAAAAAGAAAAGAATACCAAAACAAATAGGATTCTTGAATTTTATATATCTAATTCAAAAGAGTTGGACTCTAAATAAAGAGATCAACTGAGTTAGGGGACTATCACATGCAAAGTTGAAACTTACATGTCAGAAGGAGAAGGCTCTTAAAAAGTCTTACATGTTGCAAAGATAGAGTTCATAAAATCCTATGTGTTGCAATTTTAAGCAAAGATTTCAACTTTATATATATATAGTTAACAATGCTTTAAATTGAAATAATAACAAATATAATGACTTTCGCTGTATCGATGCATATATGCATAATTATAATAATCGAGATTACTCATGAATATAGATTTCACGAATCAAATAAGCCACTACTTAATACAATTAGAATTATTTTGACAAAAACTGTGTAGAATACTGAAAATGTATCTCATTTTGGTACATCACTATGCTAATAGATTATATCAATGTATCTAAAACTACTATAAAAGTGAAAATGTATTTAGTTTTCACTAACATTCTAATTTTCTAATTCTTTATATCCTCTTTTAATTATTACGTAATATGTATTGTTAGAAATAATATTTTACTACGTGATTTGAATAAAAGAAATGTCAAATGGAGAAAAAACTTTTACTCATGCCTAGCTTATCGTACTTACACATATACAAAAAAACACTTTGTGTCTTATAAAATTTTTATTGTCTTTGAATTTAGATTTGTAAAATTTAATGGGGACATTTGCATATAGTTTTGTAATTGTTCAATTTTTTTATATACTCAAAATTATTAATAATATCAATATTAAAACATACAAAATAAAGCATTCAAAAAGTAAAGCACAATAAATAATCAATTATTGCACATCAAATTATAATTTTACTCCATTTTAAGGTAATGTTAGAACTAATTTTAGTTTTGTACCAAAAAAAAGTGAGCATACACATTCAAGAAATCAAACATATCTATATATATTTTTATTTATTTACTTATTAACCGTTGGATGAACTTTTATCAATATTCTATCTAAGACTCTGTTTGACAAATTTTTTTTTTATTTTTTGGAACCAGTTTTTGGAGTTTTTAAAAACAGCCTTGATTTAAAAACTGATTTTTTAAACTGAAGAGGGGGAAAAAAAAGGGTTACCAAATGCGCTTATTTTTTTCATTTTCCAAAACTGGAAAAAAAACGAGTGTCAAACGGGGTCTAAGTAAATGTAGGCATTTTCTTCTTTTCCATTTTACAGTTCACATCATTGATCAACATTCCCATTTTATGGATGATTCTAATACAGTTGATGACTATTATTAAATTGAATACAATTGAGAGTCATTTGTATTAAAACTCATAAAAGAAGATAAAAAGGACACAAATTATTATTTAGTAAATATTTGGGTAGACTTAAATAACTTACTATAACATGTCGTGAAACTTTGTAATAAAAAATAAAGCACGTGGAGCTATTTCACTTACTTTCAAATAAACACCCTATAAAAAGAGATTATATAGCATTATGTATTCGCAATATTTGTGTGTAATTATTTTCTTCAAGGTCATGTTTGATGATTTTTTGACCATTCGTTTTGATGTATTTTTGAAGACTTTCTAAGACAATCAATTTAAACATATGCGTACAATGTGGTACTAATGATTATCTTAATTCATTATAAAAATTTTAGAGTGTTTTACAAAAGTTTTGCATATGATTGATGTTAAACAGTTATAAAATGAAGACTATTCTTACTCATGTAACACTTTGCAATATTGAGGTCAAACAATTAAAAAAGTAAAAACCATTGTCAAAACTTAGGAAGTAGGATAGTAAATATTTTTCATATTAAAAGTCTATTTAAGTGCTATTTATCAAATAAAATTCTATTAAGTTAACCAATTAATAATGCGAAATGCTAAAATATTGTCAAATTAGAATAATATTTTTTCAAACTTTATTTTACAGAGAAATGGTACATATTGTTGTAGTTGCAATACCTCATTTTTAAGTTGATATTTGATGTACTGTAAAAAAGACATAGTCTTGTATATAAAAAGTTTTACACGTAAATGAAGTTAAAATAATTACGAATTAATTGATTATATCTACATTTGTATGATAGATTAGAATGGAACTTTGTAAAATTACAAAAAGAATTAGTAAGTAAAAGTCTATTTAAGTGCTACTAATCAAATTAAATTCTAGTAAGTTAACCAATTAATAATGCAAAATGCTAAAATATTGTCAAATTAGAATAATATTTTTTCAAACTTTATTTTAAAGAGAAATGGTACATATTGTTGTAGTTGCAATACCTCGTTTTTAAGTTGATATTTGATGTACTGTAAAAAAGACATAGTCTTGTATATAAAAAGTTTTACACGTAAATGAAGTTAAAATAATTACGAATTAATTGATTATATCTACATTTGTATGATAGATTAGAATGGAACTTTGTAAAATTACAAAAAGAATTAGTAAGTAGGGTATGATTTTCGCACTTTATATTTTTGAGATTTTATATTGTTATTTCAAAGTACTTTTGAGGTTTTAATAAGCAAAATTAAGGCCTAATATCTGAGTATATTAATTAGGTAGAGTTTTAGAATGTGTAAAATTAGTTTCTTAGTTTTATAAAGTTTACAAATATAGGGTAAAGTAGACCTACGAATTTTTTAATATTAAATTATAAGAAAGAGTTAAATAGAGTAGAAAAGAAAAAGAATACCAAAACAAATAGGATTCTTGATTATATATATCCAATTCAAAAGAGTTGGACTTTAAATAAAGAGACCAATTAAGTTAGGGGACTACTACATGCAAAGTTGAAGCTTATGTGGCAGAAGGAGAAAGTTCTTAAAAAGTCCTACGTGGCATAAATATAGAGCTCTGGAAATCTTACGTGTCGCGATTCTAAACGAAAGCTTCAGCTTTTTATATATATATAGAAAACTTCTTAAACTCCACGATCGGCCGTTTCCGTTCGAGGTCTCTTCAATAGTTGTTGGAAGCAATTTTTAACAATCAATTGTAATATTTTAGTAATCTTACAAAAGAAATGAAATGTAAAAAAAATATATGCGAGCACGTACCTCCATTAGTTGTGAGCATGCAAAACAACTTACCTCAATGCTCTTCAACAACACAACATTGATCTTACCAAATGAAGTGCGCTAAGGGTTCAAAGAATTTGTCTCGAACACCTAGAAATAAGTTATGTTGACACTGGGTTGAGGCGCGGACTAGGTCGCTCTCTTTAAGACGGTTCGCGCCCCTACGGAGTGTTCCGATGCAATAGGTTATAGCACGCCGCCTCCAGGATACAACAGCCCAGCGATTTTGCTGTGACTTCTCTTAGCTTGCATTACTAGAGAAGCAGAAGCTCCACACAACACCCTTCTTTGCCCAAAAATGCATTACTTAGATAAAGAAAACTCAATATTCATAACCGACAGTGTCAACCGAGACGAGCTTTTGCCTCTGACAAAAGTAAGCTACAGCTTTGTTACCACCTCCTTGCTCACTTCTGGGGAGGAAATGATTGCCCAAAAATTTCCCAAGCTTAAGGTGCAAGATAGGTCCATGTTTTTGTTCTAGGACCTCAAGGCACAGTTTTGAACGCTGCAGTGGTCAGCTGCTGCAAGTTTAGAATGATCGGCAATTTTTGAGATACGGCTATCATGGGCTCTAGTAGATTGCTTAAGGTAATTTTATCACTAGCATCAAGAAGAGGACATGGAAAGCAAAGAGGACTGCCAGCTTACTGGCTGCGTCCCTGCTTGCCTGAGGTTAAATAATAACCAAAGAATAACAACAAAGAGGGGCAAAGCAGAGACATACATATGCAGGAGGAAGGCTATTGTCTTAAATGGAAAAAGAAAGAAACGGCACCTTATGAATTAGTGCAGGTGTAGGCTGGAACCTTGGTTAGTATCTTTGGTATTTAAATCTCAACCGTTGGGTACCATGCCAAGTATGTTCTAACGGCTAGAATAATAATGGTCCAAAGACTAATTACTTCTCATCTTAATGTCATTTTATGTGAGAAATAAATAATTGGTAACACCCACAATAATTCTTATTAACTATTTTATTAAAATACTCCAACAATAGTGTTGACAGTTCTCCACTCCAGAAACCGCTTATCAACCACTGCTACCGATTTTCTTGCCCTGTCTTCACGTTAGCCATTATTGCCGATTTTGTTATACCTATTAGTGGTTTTTCCTCTATGTACGACTCATTTGAATTTTTGCTTCCCGCGTGTTCTCTCCCATTCACTTATCTTTTTCATTCCACTATTGGTAACTATTATCTCATCATTAACTGTAACAGACGTGCTTATTTCCACTTCCCACATCAAGGCACTTTTCACAGTTCTCATCATGCCACGCGTTTACGCATTAACTGTCATGAAAATACTTGTGTTGTCAACAATACTGTTTTTATACTTGTGTTAAGATCAGTATCTCTTGTCCAAACCTCAAATGCTTTTAAATCAACTCACAAAATCTTTTTCGTTTTTTGACAGTAGACAAATCAAATGTACCACCAAATTGTATTACATCCACGTTGATATCCGAGAAAAGTTTCACACTGAGGTCAGTTAAAAAAAACTTATGAAACACAAACAAAGTTGGCATAACTGTTGAACGTGGAAGCAACCGGCAAAATCATAACCGCGACCATCATCTCGTGGTATGAATATAAAGCAAAATCATAACCACGACCATCAAGAAGCAGACCATATACGTATAAAGCATCGAAGGTGTGAAAACCTCCTGAAGGAATAGATAACTAGTACAACGGTTTTTACTCCGGGTTTATAAAATGTTTAACAATCTAGATAAATTACTTATGGAAATGTACGTTTCAAGGCAAGGCATAACAAAAGCTAGATCCTATACACTATTCCAAACATATAAAATGTGATCACTAAAAACTTAGGCCGGGGAGTCTACATAATCTTAAGTCTAGGCTCTGATAACAAAGATGCCGTGGCTCCGATCCGGAGGCTGACCTTCACATATTATTGCATAGTATTTTGACTTACAAGAAATATAATATTCAAACAGGCACAAATACATAACGTTTAAAGTTTATCACATGGAAGGCTCGATCCAGGCAGAGATGAAGTGACTGAGTTGATATGCGAATGAAATATACCAGTGACAAGTACCAAGCAAGAGTAGCACCTCCTATATATGTTAACAATTAACAAGCTGCTGAAAAAAAATATATATATATACACCTTAACCACCTCTATATCTAACCGACGGACATCATCTATTGGTCACAACTCAAAATGATGTGCCACGAACATTTCTTTGTTCAGCACGCGTCGATTAGGTGATGCATAACCAATCATAGGAAAATAGCATCACTTTGGGGCGCTCCTCCGCTCCTTGTCTTCTCCATGCAGATAGGTGAAAATGGATATCCATGTCCATTTTCACCTATTGCAAGATTCAGCTTACTAATGATGTTAAGCCTTAAGTTCAAAGAGGTGGGAGCCATAGCAGCCGAAGACTGAAAAGCAGGTCAACTGGAGGTCGACCCTAACAGGTCATTGGCTTATATTACCAGTTGAAGCTCATCTTTCTTCTCACACTTGATGTGCATGGTCATGGCCTCCTCTAACATGTTCCGAAGGGTACTAAACTTGTCTCTTATACTCTCTTGGCTTGTCTTTGCCATGAACCGCAGAGGATCGGTTGCTGCAGCCGGTTTCACGAATGAGACGGATCGACAGGCTTTGCTCGCGTTCAAGGATCTAATTCAAGAAGACCCCCTTGCAGTCCTTAGCTCATGGAATGATTCTCTCCATTTCTGCGAATGGAGTGGAGTTACATGCGGTCGCCAGCATCAACGAGTAACAACACTAGACTTGGCGTCACAAAATTTAGTGGGCTCAGTGCCTCCTCAAATTGGAAGGCTTACCTTCCTTAGGGAGATATATCTCAACGACAATAGCTTCCATGGCACCATTCCTCCAGAGATAGGCCAATTGTTTCGTCTACAGTCTCTTTCGCTGTATAACAACTCTTTCCGAGGTAAGCTTCCTATACTTTTCACTAAGGGTTAATTAGATAAGGCGCATGAAAGAGTTTGGCATCATAAAGTTCGTTTTAACTATCCGACATTACAAAGTTACATAAATGTGACATCTAGCACTCTCCGACCAAATTTTGTCAAGATCTTCGTCAAAGTGACGAGCTTGCAAAATTTTCAGGTATCTGAAGAGTTCACAATTTTCTTTGGCCTTTTTTTCCCTTCTAATCTCCCTCTTCTAATCACTAAACAGATTCGACCACCGTTGCAAACCACACTGGCCACACTTACCGCCACAGCCTCCGCCCTATCAACCACCACACTTACCGCCACCAGCTTGTCGCTATGAACCTCCACGCCTACCCTTACCAATTCAAAACCAAATCCAAATACTAAAATCCAATCGTCGACGGTGGTGAGTATGGTGATTGGTGGACGCGGTGGTTGGTGAATAGAGTGGTGATGGAAACTGCGCATCTGGGGTAGTGATGCGGCGATTTGTCAGCGTGTGGCGTGGCGTGGTGATTGAAGATCGTGCAGTGTGTGGTGGTTCGTGCGGCAACGCGTGTGGGTTGGGTGGTGATTTTCTACCGTGGTAGTGGAGTGGTTGTTAGGTGCGTGTCGCGAGCTCGGGGTTGAAGACGCAAGGCCGCCGGCGCTGCCAGGGTGAAGGGGGTGCACTAGGAGTTGTGCTTGGCGAGTGCACTAGGGGCCGGTCTTCTTATGGGAAAAGATGGAGGCGGTACCGCGGCGTCGATTTCAAAGGTCAATGTGATTCTACGGTGAACTTGCGGCGCAGGAAATGTCGATGGGGGAAAACTGAGATCCAAGGTGGCCTTCTGATCTTGGAGGTGGTGCCAGATTACAGAGAGAGAGAGAGAGAGAGAGAGAGAACAAATGAAGTAACAAACTGACGATTAATGGAGGCTCTCTCTTTTTACATATGTCAATAAGAGCATAATATTTCTTTCAGAAGAGGGTCGGAAGTTGTCTTGACCAAGAAAAATGTATATCATATAATTTTTTACATAAATCTGTAACGTTTTTTTATAGTATTTAACTACCCTATAAACAAATGAGACAAATCCGTTATTTTGTTGTGGTCCGTATGATTTGGAGAATAATTGTTAGTTAAGCTTTACTCGTACACTTTCATACAAAAAGAACAAGAAAAGATCAATATACTTTCTAATCATTTAATAAGTTAAAAATAAATATTTGAAAGAATCAGTACTATACGCTAAGTTCTTCCTCATATCATGTCATATTATTATGCATTACTGTAGGACAAATGAAGCTGGGCATTGACGATGAAAGGAAACGCACTTTTTTCATTTTTGTTTATAAGAGCGATAATGACGTCTCTTTCTGGAGAGGGACGAAAATTGCCGCGACCATGAGAAGTTTTCCTTAATTATATGGTTTTTTTAATTTACATGAAGCTGTAATTTTCTAGATAGTATTTTAACTACCTTTTAAACAAATGA
This sequence comes from Escallonia rubra, assembly GCA_033065855.1. Classification (NCBI taxonomy): domain Eukaryota; kingdom Viridiplantae; phylum Streptophyta; class Magnoliopsida; order Escalloniales; family Escalloniaceae; genus Escallonia; species Escallonia rubra. The sequence continues at coordinate 59,147 of JAVXUO010000600.1, read as the reverse complement.
GATAAATCCATTCTTTTCTCGTGATCCTTATTTTTGCGGAATGATAATTAATTAATTTTTGCTCATTACACTTTCACTACAAAAAGAATAAGAAAACGATAAGTCTATATTTTCGAGTTTTGTACCAAAATAAAAACATAAACATTTGAAAGATACTAGTACTAAAACATGTTATTGTATGATATTTTGAGACGAAACTACAACATTCTATGTAATAACATGCTTTAATTGTTGTTCGTTCTCGAAGGCCGCAAGGTTATTTTCACTTTCTAATTTGCTATTCCGCTCCGACATTCGTACCTCACAAGTGAACCAAGGTCACCAAAATATTCTCAGTGACAAAAAATTGATGAAAAGTATGATGCCTAATTAGTAATACACGTGTACAACTGGTGTATTCTTCCAACTTGTAGGTAAAATCTAGTGTAATTAGTCAAATGTAATTTTAGTAAATACATTTCATTTCTTTAGCAATTGTTACGATCTGTCCAATGATATAAATAATTAATTAGAATGATTATGACAGTGATAATACTAAGTTATGATACAATGTATCTAAAAAAGTTAACTAAAGAATTAGATAGAGTTCGATTCATGGGTTATAACACAATATACCTAGAAAAACTAAACTAAAAAAACTAGACAGAGTTCCAGTTAAATTGTCCAATTTATTTAAGTAAAAAGGTGACATTTGGCACAAAATTAGAGCTAAACTATGTACATGGGCGATGAGCATTGGTGAGAATTCATGCTTAACAAGCTAAACTTTACTGTTTCATGTCACAGGCAGAATCCCACCTTCAATCGGGAATCTCACCTCTCTTCTTGAGCTTGATTTGAGCATGAACAAGCTGGAGGGAAACATTCCTTCGGAACTTGGGCAGCTTCGCAACTTGAATCTTTTGTATTTAGATCGTAACCAGTTGTCCGGTATGCTTCCCTTGCAACTTTACAATATCTCATCCATATATTCCTTTGCCCTCTCAATCAACAGATTGCATGGTCATCTTTCACTAGATTTGGGCCTCACACTGCCAAACCTTAAGTACCTTTACCTCGGAAATAACAAGTTCGCGGGTTCGTTTCCACCTTCGATGGCTAACGCTTCTGGACTTTTAATCTTGGATATATCTTGGAACGATTTCAGGGGGCCTATACCGACGAATCTGGGAAACCTTCACGACTTAAAGTATCTAGCACTTAGTGGAAACCAATTCGGTTCGAATAAACCGAACGACTTGAGCTTCATTGGTTCCTTGACAAATTGCACTAATCTACGAAAGTTGATGTTATCAAAAAATCAATTTGGAGGTGTGATGCCCGGTTCTATTGCAAATCTGTCGTTTAAACTGGAGACATTGTGGCTGGGATCGAACAAAATAACCGGAAACATACCACAAGAGATTGGTAACCTCAACAACTTGTACGTTCTAGCAATAAACGATAACATGATCTCTGGCAGCATTCCTGAATCCATTGGGAAACTTTTCAAGTTGCAACAATTGTGGATTGTGGCAAATAACATCTCTGGAAAAATCCCACCATCCATTGGCAACATTACCGGGCTGAGCTCAGTGGGTGCTGCAGAAAACATGCTCGAGGGCAGTACACCGGCTGAGTTGGGTAACTGCACGAATCTAAAATTACTTGATTTAGTAAGCAATCGCCTAACTGGCGTGATACCCGAGCAAGTTATTGGAATTTCTTCCCTCTCTATCGGCCTCTACTGTTGGAAGCGTAGCGGGATCACAAGAAATTTAATACGAACAACGGTATATATTGACACAGATTTTTCTTACACAAGAAACACACTCCAACAAAATATATTTGGAACTCTCACAAGGTTGGTGTTTCAACACCTCTCAATGTTTTCTCTCTATTTTCACTCACACAAGCTGCTGCTTGTTTTTCTCTCTCAAACTCACCCTCTCTAATGCATCACCTTTCTAACTCTCTCTAACTCTACAAGAAGAAGACTACGTATGTATATATATAGAAGACTATGTCGGCAACCAAAATCCAAGCTTCTCCAAGGTTCTAACCGACTCACCTATGCTTTGATCAAAGATTTACTACTTCCTTATCTTCTTGGTTATCCACAGTTGGCAGGTTCATGAGTCTTCTAATGGATAATCCAAGGCTTCCAAGTTTGACAACTTCTCCAATTCCTTATCTATTCAAAGTCGGCAGTCACCTCTTCTTTATTTTCAAACACATGTCCTTAGCTTTCCAGGTTATCCTCTTCAAGTTAACCTCCTTATCCTTATCTTGTGATAATCAATCTTCTTCTAAGTTCTTCCAAGTTCTTGAGTGTTCTACTTGAGTCAAACTTTGCAACTCATTTTAATGAGGGTTTGAAATTCTAACATCTACTTGGAGCTAAATGAATTCACAGGACCACTTCCATCACAAGTGGGCAATTTGAAAAACCTAGGAAAATTGTCTATTTCAGGAAACAAATTGACAGGAGAAATCCCAAGCGCTCTTGGTAATTGTCTAGTATTGGAGTTACTAGATTTGCAAGGCAATTTTTTGGATGGCGCCATTCCATCATCACTTGGCCATTTAAAAGGCATCCAACAACTTGATCTGTCCCAAAATAATCTGTCTGGGCAGATTCCAGAGTTTCTAGGAAAGCTACCTTTAATGCGCCTCAACCTTTCGCATAATATGTTTGAGGGGGAAGTTCCGAAAGTGGGAGTTTTCAACAACATTAGTGCACTTTCAATCGTGGGAAAAAATATGAAGCAATGTGGAGGAATTCAACCACTGCATTTGCCTGCCGGTGCCGTAAAGTTGTCAAAGAAGAATAAAAGACCATTTCTAGACAAAATGATACCTCTTTTAATTATTCTCCCCATTGTTCTGCTGTTAGCATGTCTTTATTTGATCTTTTATCGACTCAAAAGATCCCAACAGAGAACCTCTTCTGCCTCACTCTTGGAAAACGAATATCCAAAAATCACTTATGCAGAACTTCTTCATGCTACCAATGAGTTTTCCCCAAGTAATTTGATTGGCGAGGGTAGGTATGGTTCTGTCTACAAAGGCAGTCTAAATTCTGGTGAACACATTGTTGCCGTGAAGGTACTTAAACTTCAAGAACGTGGAGCTAACAAGAGTTTCATGGCAGAGTGCGATGTGTTGAGAATCCTCCGTCACAGGAATCTCATCAAGATCATCACTGTTTGCTCAAGCTTAGATTTCAAAGGCAAAGACTTCAAGGCTTTCGTCTTCGAATTTATGCCAAATGGGAGTTTAGACAGCTGGTTGCATCCAACTCAAGCTGAAGAGCAGGGGTCGAACTTGAACTTGGTCCAGAGACTAAGCATTGCAATTGACGTGGCTTCTGCATTGGATTATATTCACCATCATTGTGAAACGATAATCTGCCACTGTGATCTCAAGCCAAGCAATATTCTTCTTGACGATGACCTTTGTGCACATGTTGGTGATTTTGGCCTCGCAAGATTTCTGTCAGCCAATACAAATTTATCGAACAATGCACATTTTAGTTCAGCTGGGATTCGAGGAACACTTGGATATGTCGCTCCAGGTACATAATGCTCATTCATATACTCCATTTCATTTTTCCCTTTCACAGTTGCAAATTCCCAGGATAGATTTAGTACCTGCAAACGTTGGCCTTACTCGTTGTATTGACCCATGCTTGCGTTGCCAAAGAATACTTATTTAATCTGTGATTGCCATTTACGTTCAGTTCAGTAGTTGCTTGTACCAACATCAATTCAAGGCTATCATCGAGGGTCAAAGGGGAAAATCCATTGAGATGGTGGGAGAATTAGTTAGTCCTCCTTTCGTTCTGATCTTACAAATTATAGCTGCTTACTGAATCTCATCTTGGAGATTTGGAGATGATTTTAGATTTGGAGCCTGATATATACTATGTTACTCCTTGTTGAAGCGTTTCATACCAAAAGAATCCGTGATGAAGCTGCTAATCTACTTATATAGTTTCATCTACGTGTCTAAAGAAGTATCTAAGTTGTTCCATATTGCAGAATATGGCATGGGGGAGGAAATATCAACAGAAGCTGACATGTACAGCTATGGAATCATGTTGTTGGAAATGTTTACCGGAAAAAGACCTACTGACAACATGTTTGTAGACAACTTTAGCCTTCATAATTATGCCAAGTTTGCTCTCCCTGATCGCGTGATAGAGATTGTTGATTCAACGATACTTGAAGAAATGGAAGGTTTCAATAGGAACAGGCGTGGCGAAGGCAACTTTGCTAAACTCAAGTCATGTTTGGAGTCTATTCTCCGACTTGGTGTTATATGCTCTTCGGAATTGCCACATGATAGAATGGCCAGTGGGAGTGTTGTCAAAGAACGCCTTCGGATTACAAAGCCTTATAATGGGTAAAGACAGAGATGGACACACACACAGAAAAAGAGAGACAAAGAGAGCCAATTACAGTTATAGACTGCTCAATTTCGAAAAAATGGACTCAAGTCTACTTTACAACGTTTGTCCAACAATCAATGAAAGTTTTCACTGTCGATTTCTTGACTTCAAGTAAACTATTTTCAGTCCAACAAGATTTTAATCAGTCATACATACAGAAATCTTTGATTCTATTTTCACTTGGTGTGCTGTCCTCTAAAACCAAGTAGCACATAAACATACTTTCTAAGCTACTGTTATTTGATCTGCTTTGCTGCCACAGCTAACAGTGCTAGACTTGTCGTCTCAAAAAATCAGTGGGTTCAGCATCTCCTCATTTCGGTAACAGCAATCTATCTGAAGAATAATAGCTTTCATGCAACTACCCCACAAGAAATGCTTAATGCCTAATGCTTCTGAACTTGTAGTTTTCGATATTCTTATGCACAGCTTCAGTTGCCCTGCACCAATGAATCTGGGAAACCTTCATGACCTAGAAAGACTAGGCCTTGGTAAAAACCAAGTTGGAATTGATAAACCCAATGACTTGACATTCCTCGATTTTTTTAATTGTACCAGTACACAAACAATGGCTTTAGAGGACAATGATTTGGTGATCTGTCTCCTAAATCATTTACCAATCTCTCCAGTAAGCTACCACATATCTGAAAGCATACCTCGTTTATCTACCTGGTGTCCTTAACATTATCTCGAAATATGCTCAGAGTTAGTGTTGCTAAATCCGTTGGATAACTTTTCGAGTTGGCAGGACTAGGCATGTCAGCAACATCTCAGGAAAAATTCCAACATCTATTGGCAACATTGTTCAATTGCTTACTCTTATACTGAGAGGGAATATGCTGGGTGAAAAAAGACTATTGTATTGGGTAATTTCACAAGTCTACAATCATTTGGAGGCCTACGACTTAATTGCTCGACTGTGCTGATACGTAAGCAAATTACCGGACTTTCTTCCTGACCTTAGGTCTTCCGGTTAGGCCCAAATATTTTCTCAGGTCACTACCAACCCAAGTGGGCAACTTAAAAAATCTTAAGCAATTAAACATGTCCAGAATCAAGCCATTTGGAGAAATTCCAAGCTATCTTGGTGGTTGCTATCCTATGTATTCGGAATAGCCTTTTTGAAGGCACAATTATGTCATCCTTCGAACAACTAAGGGTACCCAATAATCTATCTGGTCAGATTCAGGGTTTCTAGGGGAGCTCCTTTCAAAATTCAAAGTCGTGACCTTTCACATAATACGTTTGAGGGTTAAGTTCCAAGTGCAAGATTCTTCAAGAAAATCGGTGCATTTTAAATTGTGGGAAATGAGAAGGCTAGGTGGAGGAAGCCAGCACTTGAATTGCCTGCAAGCACCAAAAACAAGCCCCAAGAAATTAGAGATATGTCCTTCATATTGTAATACCTTGCGGAATAGTTATACCAGTGGTTCTGCTGTTAGCATGTCTCTGATCATGTGTAATTTTTTTTACAGGGGCCATACATGGAATTTGAGACAAGACTAAAACTTGACCGCCTTTTTGTCCTAAACCTGATTTCACACTGCAAGTAACATCGGAAACTTAGTTCTTATATAACACATCATTATTAAGCAAATTCAGAACCTGGTCCTCACAGCTGCATTGAGCTACTGAGACTAATGAATTATGACTCTGTGGAGTTTGCTATCGATGTATCCACTTCTGATGAGAGCATTGCAGCTCTAGTAGCTGCCATGGGAGCGTAAGCCAACTCTTCTCGCGGGTGTTTTTGTGTGTGTTGGGTTTGGTGGGGGCAGGATTATTGTGCTTTCTTGAGGTTTTCTATTGATGATCCTAAATGCTGACTTTCAGTTAGATGGTGCTAGATCAATCTAGAATTGCTAAGTTTAACGCTTAGATAAGAAGTGATTAATTATCTTTTGAGATAATACTTTCTAGGTTGAGATATTAATAGATATGAATTATCCTTTCACCTCTACATATATAGGTGCTTGTACTCCACCAACATTATGTGAATGAGAGTCCTTTTTTTGAGAGTCCCTCTAAACGCTTCCGCATTTAGGCCGACGGCCTCACGCCGTTCGCCTGGCCACACAAATATTTTCCTCTCTCTTTTATTGTTCTTGATTATCCAGGTGCAATAAGCTATAATCTAAAGCTTCTAGGTTTTTGGTTTTGTCTAATCAATTATTCAACACCTCTCATTCTCATTCGATCTCTAACAATTTCCAAGCCCAAAAGTATTTTTGCCAACTTTGTTTATCTACTTTGCCACTCCTCTGATAAAGCATTTAAAACTTTTCATTCTTATGAATTGTTTCTCCGGCACATAATTTTTATCTCGTTCTCTTTTCTTTTTTTATATCCTTCTTTCCACATTATTGGAAAGTTCTTTCCACCATTTTTTTTTGTCATTCTCTTTCTAATTTCTACGTTTATTGATTATCTCGTTGTTCTCAAAGAGTTATTCTCTTTAAGCTCGATATTTTTTGTGCTTAATTACGAACTTCTTTTCTACATGTTGACATTTCCCTGACATCCTTTAGTCCTATAGATGGACAACTGGCTTGCCTTTCATTGGCGTATGGATTATAACAGAGAGATTCATAGGCGTATGAATTATAATTGAGAGATTTTTTATGCTGGAGTTGCATGTAATATGTGTTTGAGTGGGATGTTATATGATGCTAGATATATAGATCTAGAATTGTTTAGTTTAACTTTTAGATAAGAAGTGATTAACTGTCTTTTGAGATAATATTGTTAGGTTGAGATATCGATAGATATGAATTATCTTTTTCACCTGGTGTTTGTACTCAACGTCTTTTGAGATAATATTGTTATGTTGAGACATCGATAGATATGAATTATCTTTTTCACCTAGTGTTTGTACTCAACTAATATTATGTGAATGAAATCGTATTCTTAATTCGATACTTTTAACCTCATAATATGACTAGCATTCCCAGGTATATATTGAGGACTGAACATTGCATCTTCTTATAGACCTGAAAGAGAAGCCATGTAACAAAAATATGATTGACTGGCAGTATCAGACATGGAAAGAAGGAACTTTGCGAGTCCTGCTTTGCAACCATACACGGGTAAATGAGAACTTTTCTTCTATTATAAAGGAGACATGTCCATTTAGCTGTGTCTGTGAATGGAAATGACATTATCAACTGACCAGGATTGCAGTACGTGGATTCCCTTGCAGCAAAGCCCAGTATTGCAAAAGGAATAATGGATGGTACTGAAAGTCCTAGAAGATGGTGTTTTAAACTTTAACAGATACGCTTGCCGGGAAAAAGGACAAAATTTTAAAGGTCAACAGTGGACAATTCAGGAAGATCATTGAAAGTTTCAGCTACTATATATACTAGCTCAAGAACCCGAGCCAAGCTCGGGTTAGTTCATGATATGGTTGTAAAAAGATTTAGTTTGGTTTTGTTTAGACACCCTTTGTTGCATAAAAGGTCTTCGTGACATGTATGTATGTAATGCAAAGGATAGGATGTTTGTTTGAAACTTGAAGTTCCAAATATAAGAATAAGATTTTAGTCTGAGTATTTAAGTAAATAACATGTATGTTTGCAATCCAAAGGATACGATATTTGTCTCAAGCTTGAAGGTGCAAATATAAGAATAAAATTTTAGTATAAGAATTGAAATAAATAAAACACAGTACTGAGTATCTTATTTCCATCAAAGTTGTGAGACATAAGAATAAGATATAAGAATTAAGGTGATATTAAGGAGATATCTCATCAATTGTATATCAAAGGGCAAATGTACGTTTATTCTCCAAGAACCTATCCATTATAAGATCAATCTTGCACATTAGACAATCGATTGATCTTTCCTCCTCAGGGGTTAACCTTCATGCGTGTGAAATCTTCTGCCTGTTCATCTCGTGTAAAATTTCAATATCATTGCAACACATGTCTTGTCGAGTTGGGCACCAATTGTCGCAAGTTAAACGTATTATGCCATCGAGTACGAATTATGATTCAATGGTTGTAGTTTTCCAATGCTAATTGTAAATGTCTCTGGTGTTGCTGCTTCGAAATAAGTTTGTATTGCTATTCTTGTGGCTAACTCTCTATGTTAACCATGAAAGTATCTGCCACGGTATTAATCTTTTATCATCATTGGGCCAATCTGAATTTCTAATGTTAGCATCACATATAATTTTGTAATCGTGGCTCAAACGTCTAAAAGCCATGCAGGTCCAACGCATGCTAAAAAGGTCTAGATACGGTAGTTTTGAAATTCTGACCATAATATCCTTGATTAACTTTGCCGGTAAATCAGTGAGTGGACGTAACTCGTTGATCTTCATGTCATTGTCGACCTACACGGAACACGTAAATTTGGATTAGTTCTAGGTGCATTAATTTGTATTGTTCATGGTGTTGGCTATTGACATCATTTATAATGTTGGTCACAGAAGGATTAGGGAGAGACAGAAAAACAAAGTATTAGAAATAGGGAGAGACCAAAAAATAGAGTATTAGAGACAGAAAAACAGGGAGTGCTTCTGGTGCAGAAGAAAAGGAGTATTTGCCGAGTGGTTCTTGAGCAGAAGAAAAGGAGGGAGATAGAGACAGAAAAACAGAGGAAAAAATGTGCATCCATGCGTTTAAAATATTGAACTCTTACCTTACTAATTCGGTGCATGTTGTCTATTATCGTTGGTGGTACGTCTCTCATAGGAGCAAACTTGTTGTACGTCCAACTTTGTGTCCTAGTTTCTAGGTACATGAAAAAGTACAATTGTTATGGCGTTTGTACCGTATTAAAATAATGCGACTTATATAATTAGGCAAATTTATAGTTGACAAACCTTGTTGATTGGAGATTTTGGAGAAGCTGTTCATCACCCATGAAAGGTTACGAATACTGTCAACTTTTGAAAAAAGTTGACAAAAGCTTCCGGTTGCAATTTTTGCATCAATACATCATTAAATCCAAATCGTAAAATGTAATGGAAGGTCCAGTCTATTCTTCTTCCTTAAAAGTACAATGTCTCTTTAACCATGCCTCAACAACAATAGGATTGTTATGCTTACGAATAACATCGCAAAACACCGCGTCTGTTTTATCCGGTCTTTTTTCAGATGTTTAAAAAAACCAACTCATCTTTCAGATTATTGAGCCTAAAATTGTATATTGTGCGAGTTAACTCTATTTTACAAAGAAAGGAAAAGGAAATCATTGAGTTGAAAGTTAAAATTCCCTGAAAATGGCTAACCAAATCACTCTGTCTAGCTACTGAATTGATTTTACGCCACCATATGCGAATAATTTCGTTATTCCCTCTGCACTGAAAGAGAGTCCTTGGCGGGAAAGATGGTACTCTTATTTTCAAGAGATCGATGTTTCATCAGAATTTACCTCTTTTTGTTTGTAAGTGGCTTCGCATAGCAATTTGATGAGACTGCAGTGATTAAATCACGGATTCGACTGTAAAATTAATGCAAGCAAAGTGAAAGGACTAAGCATCCAGCAAAGTTCTACTTCTTCTTGGCATAAGGTAGGAGTTTAAGAAGATTGCAGAGATCTAATCACCAAACGGCAAAAGTATATAGAGTATCTCAGTCTATGCAATTGCTGCTTATTTTTCGCATAAAAGAAAAGTGAAAGTTCGTAGATTGCGTATGTCTAGTCGTCCATAATTATCTTTTTCTTCCTTGCCCTTCTTGGTTCTCTTCTTTCTGGAACTTTAGCTTGTTGTTTGACTATCGGAACATGCTCACGTTCTTCATCCTCAGAGTCTTCTAATTGTGATGTGTCGTCATTAGGTTGGTCTAATTGTGATGTGTCGTCATTAGGTTGGGTTGCATTATGGCCAGCTTCACTGTTATTTTTTATGCGCTTTCTTTTGGTAGTTGTATCAGAATTCTGAACCTTTTGGGTGTCATCTTTTGCATCAGAATTCTTGGACACCTGCAAATAATAAAGGTACGATTTCAGTGCTATGTATTAAGATCTTAGACATAGCCTTGTAAAGCCAAAACCTTAGAAAGTCATTCCCCATCATGGGACTCACAAACAATAACGTTGCAGTCAACGCTCACAGTCAAATGTTTGAGACATGAAGAGCAATGTTTGTGTTTCCCTTGCTTGGATTGGAAATAGAATTTCGTCAAGTAATCCTCAAATATATCCATAAGCATCTAATTGATGGACTGAACTTAGTTTGGAATTCTATTTGACAGAGTTTTCTCGAGGTAATTGGAGATTTTCCATACCTGCATAGCTGTAACCAAACGGGCATTTTCCTTATCAATATCTATATCTTCGAAGATTCGGTTGACAGTGTAGTCTTCATATCCCTTATCGATGTTGAATTGCGTGATCTTGACTTGGAAGATGAAGGTCCTACCAAAAATGTTCTGCATAACTCTTGGAATTTCTTGCAGATTTTGTTCTGGAAATAGTGTGTAGTTTTAGGTACTCATTAATCTTGTAGTATGGGTGGTTTATTTTGCTGATGTCATAGAGATATGTCATAATAACATCAATGGATTGTGATCATAATTTACTTCTTTTTGTTCATCAATGAGTTGTTGTGCTGGCATTTGTAGCATCCTTTATGCTTCTCGGTTGAAAATTACGAATGTTGTAGTCCCTGTAACATCCTTTACTTGCACCTGCAGTCTATACCTGTGCATAATTGTCTTGCAACATTAACAGTTCGCCTTGATTGAATGTAAAAGAACTTTTGACAGTTGTCCATTTTTTCCTTGAGTGCCAAATGCAAAATATGTTACCTTTGAACTGGTGTCTTGGTTACTTTTTTGCATTTTTCACGGTACAATGTATCTTGAAAGGGCTTTAGTTTTTTTACTGCATTGTTGGAATTGTAGTATCATGGCATTACAGGTACAAAGTATCTCCTACACAAATGATGGTAAAGCATCAACATAATAATGTATAGACTACTTAAAATGTAAGGTGTGCAAAGGAGTATTGAGAGTCATGCGAGATTGAAGTACCTTTTGTCCATCTTCAAACTTCATATTGAGGATTTGGTCGATGGTCAATCTGTTGGCGAGCTTTATTTCTTCTATGGTTGGTTTTGTTGGGGTTGGTAGCATTTCAATCTCAAAGTTCTGGTCTACTGCATTATGCATCCTTTCTTTGAGGTCGTTGGCCTCCGTTACGTTGAGATTGGCATAAATCTTCGTTGCACTTGTGGAACTTAGGTGAATACATGACTGGAAATCAAGATGACCGTTTATACTTGTGAGTCAATGCTGCAAAAAGTACTCGTACACGACTCCTAATCAAGAAGAAAAAACAATCATGCCACTTGTTTTGTTTAATTCCAGAAAAATCATGGTTTTAATGCACTGCATATCTTCCATCATCGAAAGCTTTTTCCAGATTGAATCAAGCTTTAACATGAATTACAAATTTCTACATTAACTTATAAAAGGTAATAATACCTTTATGCCTATTGCACCTAAGAATATCAAGCCTATGAGCACGAGCTTCCCTCCACTTTTCTCTAGCAGCCAATGAGGGGGGCGTTGGATTCAATGCTAGCTGGTGTCGTTGCATTATTTTTTCTACATTAAAGAAAAAAAGTTGTATGTCAGCCATAGCAGTTCAAAAACTATGACAACTCCTAATCAAGAAGAAAAAGTAGATATTATTTAGAACTGTGTACAGTGTGTGTTGTCTAGATGTAAAAGTCAACCATCAAGATTGTAACTCTAGCAAAGCATTATAAAACCAATAATTACTACCTCGAGGAACGTCAACTACTCTTCGATCGTTGACACAAGAAGCTTCGTTTACGCAAAGAGGCTTTGCTCGAACTAATCGACGAACATCCTTTGCATGCAACCATTTTGGGTGGTTGTTAATAGGACTAACTATATGCTCTGATGCCCTCTTTCTATCCAGCTGGACACGCCTCTTTTTTGCTGAATTTCCAACATCATCTTTAACAAACTTTGGTTCTTCTCTTCCCCTCTTTTGAGCATTCTGATTTCTACAAATATCCATGTCTTTTTCTGCAATAATATCTTACCACATAAAAAACACACAAAAACCCAAAGAAAGCAACTTCAAAATTTAACTTATTAAAGTTTTGCTAACATGACTTAATAAAAGTACCATAGGAATAATCATCTAGATTAAAAGTCGATCACAAATTAAGGCGACATCAGTTTTGTAGTCATAGGAAACTGGCACATATTCACAAACATTTAATGTTCATGAATATCTTACCACATAAAAAACAAATTATGATAATTAAACCAAGCAAAAACTGAAGCTACGTATGGGTTCTAAAATTTAGAAGGACAATGTCCTGGATAGTTTTTCAATGTTTAAGGAAAACTACCAAAATTAATCTTGATTTTAGGAGTTCTGATGAGAGAGTCTCTCAACCTTGGTTTGGCTTTTTCATAGCTGCTTTTGGTGATCTTGTTCACTGTATGCAGCTTCAGGTTGACAGCACATATGGGTTCTAACATGGATTAGTGTATCAGTGATCTACACTCAAGATGATGGATGAGCGGCAACATTCGGTTGATATTCCCCTCTCTAAACCACTGGTAGCTCTTAGGAGGGTGAGGTCACTTAGGGATCCATCAACTCTATCCATTCATTCATGGGCTAGAGCTGCCTCTGCCGATACCATTAGTTTGAGATGACACAGTGTTGAATTGGGTTCACCATTTTTGCTTCATGTGGTTGGTAAAAGGAAAAACTGCTTTCATCACCGTACCCTTGGCGACAAATGGGAGATTGAAAATAAGAAGATTAATGGTGCCAGAAAGCAGCTTTTACAATGAATTAGGCTTACATGAATCAACTAATGGATCATGAATCAACTAATGGAATAAGGCTTGGTTTGTAAATAGCAGAAGAAGAAAAATTACCCAACTGTTGTAACTTCCAACACCTAAACCCAAAACATCTAAGATAAACATTGTTTTCTTGTTTTTATAACTATAAGAATAAATTCATTCAGTTGAAACTTGAAAGACAACATAGAGAGGAGGTTAACAGAGTACTCCATATGCTAAACAGAGCAGAGCAAAGTGCTAAAATCTGGAACTCGAAGAAAATGTGGAAACTCACATTCACCCTCATGGCAGTTTACACACACACACACACAATCAAGCACACACATATCACACATAAACTCACGCACCTAGGACAATCTCCATTCACCTTATCTACATACACAGTGGTTTATACTTACATTTACCCACTATACACACGCATTCACTCACACACCACACACCTGTACACACTCACACCCATAGCACATACCATTTCATGCACCTCACAGCCCACACAATGAAACACACACACACACCTGCACTTCTTCTCTTGAACACACACCAATCCCACGCACACAGCAATATAGCTGCACCCCCACTCTCTCTCTCTCTCTCTCTCTCTCTCTCTCTCTGCAAACCCACATATGCACACAGTCTTCTCACACCCAGTTCCACGGCTGCCGTTGCAGCACTGCCCTCACATAAACACACATACGGCCACACACCTCTCACGCACCCACTGATCCCCAATATTTTTAATCCTTTACTCCCCAAAAATATGTTTATAGGTGTAGTAGTCATTGGAAACTGGCACATATTCACAAACATTTAATGTTCATGAATATCTTACCACATAAAAAACAAATTATGATAATTAAACCAAGCAAAAACTGAATCTACATCAATGTTGTATTCATAGGAAACTGGCACAAATTATGATAACTAAACCAAGCAAAAAATGAAGCTGCAAAAAGAACCTGAAGACGAAGTGCACCTGATAGCCACTGTCTGATGAGTCAACAACATTGAGGAACGATAGTCATTCTGGAGAAAAACAGAGGGAGAGACATAGATGAAGCAAAACGGAGTGTTAGAAAGTGGAAGGAAGGAAAGATAGTCGACCTGGAGCAAAAGAAAGAGAGGGAGATAGAGGGAGCAAACAGAGTATTAGTGGAAGGAATAGGGAGATACAGCAAAACAAAGTATTAGGAATTACCACTTATCGTGAGGGATGATGTGTCCTTTCATGATATGTGGTTAAAAATTTTGATGACGTGTCAGTTTAAAAATGCGATTATGTGTCGTGCAAAAAAACTAACGTTTCATCTTTTGCTTCGCTTATTATATATTATATAGATTTGATGTCCAAATACTTTCGAATGAAGGCATTTAACGGGTATCCACTCCCTTTTGACATCAAATGCAAATCTGAAAGAATTCCAAAAAAAAAAAAAAAGGTATCCATTCTCACTCCACCTTCTGGTTAAGTATTGAATTATCAGGGCCCTTAATTAATAAGATTTTTCTGGGATTGAATAACCTCTATACAGATCCTTGTATATGTAAGTCTATCATTTGATGTTGCCATGCTATCCATGAATATGGCTTCCCTATTGAGCTCGCAGTTCAACTTAATATAGTATTTAATCCATCCTTCTGAAGAGATACCTGTGGAGTCAAGGCTTGATTATCAAGGGCTTGTTGTCAAAGGTCCATGGTCCCTTCTCTAGGATATGTCTTTGTGCTATGGCAGATTCAAAGTTCACAATGAAAACTCCAGCTTTTAGCAAGCTCAGGGAGAAAGTACCAAAATCACGCCATTTTCTTTCTAAGAAACCCTTCATTACATGAAATGGAGGTCTAGCTCCTAGAACATACATGACAATGGCATTCTGCCATTCAATATCATCATATGTGTCTGTTGACCCTTTTTGTGGCCACTGACATCTTGTGGATGGATAAAGTCCTGCTTCTTGTGGAGGGCTAATCGCGTTCGCATAAGATTTCCCAACAATAGTCTCATTTCTGCTTCTTCACGTCACGATTGATGCGTATCACAACTCTCAAATCCCATCTAATCCTTCCCAACCCCCCCACCACCCCCCCCCCCCCCCTCCCACCCAACACACACACACACAAACATGTTGTATAACTTTATTTCCTTGTTCATTCTTGAAAAGCCTGTAGTTGCCATTGGTTTTTATTGATAAATGGAAGAGTCCGCCACAAAATTATTCATTTTGATTTTTACAGATTATGAAAAATTGGTACAAGAGTGAGATTTAGATAATGTCAATTCATGTACAAGTTGTAACACTTCGAATGTTCAGGTAGCTTTTCCTGCCTTGGAGAAATTGTATATTGAGAAGCTCGAAAGTTTAAGATGCACTAGCTAATTGACCCGTCCAAATGCACGGGTTGAGATGTAATTTGGTCGGATTGAGAGACATTTTGATTTTCTCATCAAACATATATTATAGTGTAGTAGATTATATTTTAAATTAAAGAATAACAAATAAAATAAATTTCACTGAGGTAACACATATATACATGATAAGACATAATAATCGAAATCACTAATGTCCAAAAATTTTATGCTTGTCATACTTATACATGTATTTTGTTTCTTATTAAAAAAAATTGGCTGAATTAAGATTTGTAAAATTTTGTGGGCAAGATATAAAATAGAAAATTATAGTTAAATCACATTTGTATATAATTTTGTAATCTCTATTTTCCCTTTTATGCTCGGGATAATTTATAGCACTAATGTTGAAGTGTACTAAATAAAGTATTCAAAAAGTTAAAGCATGCAATAAATAATTAATGATTCCCCACCAAATAATAATTTCCCTTCATTTTAAAGTAATGTTAGCACTAATTTTTTTTTTTTTTTTTTGTATCAAGACGGAACCTTCAGAAGTTAAATATTCAAGAAATCAAACACAAATATATATTTTTTCACTTGTTTACTTACTAACAGTTGAATGAAATTTTTACCAAGACTCCATCTAAATAACCGTAGACATCTTTTTTTTTTCTTCTCTTTATGACTTGCATCACTAATCAACATTTTCGTTTTATAGATGTTTCTAATAATATAGCTGATTATTATTATTATTATTATTAGTAGTAGTAGTAGTAGTAGATATATATATTACAGTCTTCTGCATTGAAAAATCATAAAAGAAGGTAAAAAAAGGCACAAACTGTTTAATTAGTAAATTATTATGTAGACTTAAATAACCTACTAATACATGCCGTGGAGCTATTTTACTTACTTTAAACACCCTTTTAAAATATTAATTAACTGTATAAAGAGATGATATAACGTTGTCTAGTGGCAATATTTGTGCTTCCTTCAGTGTCATGTTTGACATTTTTGTGACCCATCCCTTCTGATGTATTTTTGAAAATTTTCTACGACAATCAATTTCAAAATATGCATACATTGAAGAACTACTGATTATTTTAATTAATTATTAAAATGTCTGAGTGTTCTAGAAAAGCTTTGCACATGATTGAAGTTAAACGGTTATAAAGTGATTACTATTTTTATCCCATGTAACATCGTGAAATATTGAGGTTAAATAATTAAAAGAAAAAATCTTTTAGCTTGTGAGATATTTATCTAAAAATTTTAACATATGATTTTCATAATTTATCTTGGTATATTTTATGTTGTATTTAACAACAATGGCACGCTAATTTCGCAAGAGATTCCTATAGATGGGAAAGAGGATAGCAGCACAGTTGCCTTGGATCTGNTGCTGGCAACGCGATTGTTGAGCACTAATGGAAACCTATTGCTCTGAACTTATTCGATATGGTTGTAGTATGGTAACTATGACCCTTTGAGATTCACTTTATGATAATGTAGTGAAATTGAATTCTAATTCGTTCCCGAGATTCCATCTCACATACGGTCTTCGAGTTTGTGGTGTCTGCTTTACTAATCACAGCGCAAGGTCCTTATAAATGGCCATGTTTTTCTTTTTGATAGGTAAAAACAAGATTCACAGAGCTGCCAAATAAAACCATTAGTCCTTCCGGAAGGCTTGGATTTGATCCCGCACTGAAAAAGAACCACTGAGGGGACTATAGATGGAGTACAAAAGGAAATGTGGCAGCCCATATAAACATACTTACCTGGACGGGGTCAATGGGTGATCAAGAAGGCCCATGGCCTAGGTTAGTGACCTCCATTGCACTTTGGAGGGGTGCTCGCCTAAGGTCTACCCAAGTGGTGGAGCCTACGTCATAATTTGTGACAGTGGGGGCCTGCGTTCGCGCGGCCCCCTCCAATATACTTTCAAGTTTTACTAGTCTCATTTGAATCAATGTTGTGTTTCATGGGCTATTGATGCAGTTTAGGATCTATCTAGGGCTAAATATTGCAGTTTAGGATCTATCTAGGGATATTGATGCAGTTTAGGATTGTGACTGCTTTGGTATTGGACCACTGCATCACCTAAGGTCTTCGCACTTTAAAGGGTGCTCACCTAAGGTCTTCGCAAGTGGTGAAACCTACGTTCGCGTGGTCCCCTCTAATGAAGTGTAACATGATGAACTTCAGGCGGAACGTGAACAGCGTTGTCGAGTTCAGAGTAGTGTCAAGATTTAAAGATAGTAGAACTAACAGCGTCATCTGAAACAGCTTTGTGTGCTTTGTTTGTGTTTCAATGTGACAGAAGATACATTCTTGGTCTTAAATAGCGTACCATTGACGGAATATATATTCTCGGTCCGAAACAGCTTAGTGTTTCATGGTCCATTAAGAGAATATGTATTCTTAGTCTCGTTGAAGACTTCAACTTAGAAGGACATTTTAAAATAAAAAAGGATTAGCCATTTAACCACATCCGTGCTTTTGTATATTAGTATAGTATAGATAATGCACATATGTGATATTCATTGCCTTAACAACATATAGGCCTGATTTTCCAAAAATATGTGGCATATGGTTTGAAGGGAAAAAGGTAAATTAAAAAAAAAATTTAAACACCAAAAATATCTACTTTTTGGATAGTAAAGGGTTCCACATGACGGGAAAGTACACAAGTTTAAAATTAGTCACATATATATGTAAAAAATAGGTATAAATGTTGTCGATTTTCTAATTGAGAATGCATGAGATAAGCCGTGGAGACGAGACGCCACATGCCATGGTGGAGCGGCGACCACGCTGTATCACAGCGGATTAGTCGGGCCACCAATGGGTTTCCAAAACCTCCGTACGAAAGCAAAAATTTACTTGCATGGAGTATAATTTTTTTGCTTGGATAACCCACCAGCCCTCCATGCCTGGCCCAATAGAAGAGATTTTGGGGGACAGGGGCCAGTTCCTCCATCACCGCCGGCGTTATCGCCTAAGCGAGGGGCTATTTGTTTAGGCTAATCATCCACCGAAAGCAGCGGAAAAACATGCAGGGGTGGTTAAGAAAAAGTGGAAAACCACATGCAGTTTTTTGGGTACAAATCATTCAAAAACACAACCCAAAATTGATGATCAGAAAATCCGTCGAATACAACTTAAAGACTAAACCAAAATCCAACTGGGTTTTGGTTAATACCTCGTTAAACAACCAAATGGGGGTTACCTGGGTTCTCTATCTTGTAATGACAGTGTTCAACAAGGTAAAGCTGACAACAAACAAGAATTTTGCACAGTGGGTTTGATTCTGTCAAAACTCAAAAGTGCCAAGCTGGGAAGAAAAGGAAGTACCTTAGAGAAGGTGCAGTCGAGTTTAATGGCTGTTGTCCTCTCCGTCCACACCACCGGATGGTGAAGCGTACGAGAAATGGGAAAGGGTACTTGAAAAGGTGCATGGAACTCTGTGTCGGTTCAGTATGGTGTTAGCTGAGAAGTTAGCAGTAAAAAGCGAAAGCGTACAGTCGAAGCCTCTCACACTCTTGTCTTTGAGTGTCATTTTTTCCCCCAAATTTTATATCGGTAATTTTAAATAGCTTTGCAATAAAGGTTAAACTCAAATACTCTGTAGCAAAGAGCGGAACTCAACTGTTTATCATATTCGTTTTGTATATTTTTGTAATTATGATAAAAAAAATTATACTTTTACCATTTTATATTTTTATTTTGGGTAAATTTACTCAAATAGTGGCAAAAAACAAAAAACGCATCCGTTATGTCTTTCATCTTTTTTTATCAAACTTAACCCAGTGTAAGAAAAAGTAGATGAATTTTTTTTGTAAAAATGATAAAAGTATAGAAACGTAACTCAATACGAAAATCATAAAAATGAAAACAGAAAACGAATATGTACTCGTACTCTCCGTTTTCCGTCCTCGTAAATTGATCATATTCATTTTTCGAGTTATCCTACAAAAATTACTCACTTTTAAAATTAAAAAAGATTTTGTATGTATTTTTACATATATACTCTTTCTATATTTTTTTATTCTATTTCTCTCTCCACATTAAATTCTCTACCAACTTATTTTTTCTCTTATAACCCACTTTTTATTATATTTCTCTCTTCACATTTAACACTCCACTAACTCATTTTCTCTCTCCTGATTAACATTCTTCTCATGCTCTCTCTAAATGGTATAATGAGAAATACACAATATATGACATAAATCATTAATCTGCGTGCAAAAAAAAAAGATCAATTTATGTGAGACGGAAGGAGTAGCAAATAATGAAACTCAAATGATTAAAAATAGACATCAAATGTCATGTCTTTTATTTCCTTTTAAATTTATTAGAATTCGCATCTCAAGTTTATAGCAAAGTTGCATTTTTTTTAATTTGTTTTTGTTACAAGGAAAGAAAACAAACAAACAACAGGTTACTAAGGGGGCCTTTCAAAGGCCACCCCACGCAAGTCAGCCATAATTATGATGTTCATCTCTCTAGGTGCTTCAGTGATCTGGACATACATCTCTGCTTGGCTAGCACCTAAGTTTGCTAAATAATCCGCACATTTGTTTCCTTCTCTCAACGTATGGGTGAGGTTGCAACCCATTTGCTTGATGATCATTCTGCAATCTTCCACCAAAGCTCGTAGGGGGTGGTTCTTGACTTCTTGTTCGCAGATAAGTTGCAGTGCAGCAGTGGAGTCAGTCTCTATTGTAGTTCTCATCCAGTTTCTTTCACGTACAATTGCAAGCCCTCTATAGATTCCCCAGACTTCCGCATTTAAGCTTGTGTTTATACCAATGCTGCCCATATATCCTTCCATCCATTATCCTATGTCATCCCTTATTATTCCACCATAGCCACTTGGTCCTGGGTTGCCTCTTGAGGCTTCGTTAGAATTGATCTTGATGAAACCTACCACTGGAAAGATCCATTTAATTAGTCTAACTCTTTTAGCAATAATGGAAGAATTAGTAGAAGTGAAAGCCTTAGATACTTCCTTTGCCAAGAATTTGCTCGAGATGATAGCTTCTGAAGGTGTGCAATTTTTGAAGTAAAAAACTTTCATGTTCTTGCATTTCTAGTTAGTCCATATAATAGAAATAAAGAAAGGCTCCCATGGGGGTTCTTGATTGTTGCTGGCCTTGAGGTCTAATCCTTTCCAGAATTGAAGATAGAAATTTAGACCATAAGAAAGGGAAAAGAATAGAGGCAATCCATTGAGGTGTAGAACACGTCAAGGTTTTACAAAAAAAAAAAAAAAGAATAGCAAAACATGATTACATTCCCATCCCATAAGAACGATGACATAAGTGAGACTTTCTACAACCGACATTTAACGCAAGCAAAGAGTTATAATATGTGTTTTACCCTGGTTCTAAACATGAATATTCAGATGATGTGGTTTAACATGAACGATTTGTTATAAAACTGCTTATCGTTATTATATTGCTGCTATATTTAACATGCTAACGGCTTTTTGTACGAGATGACAAACAACTATCAACTTATGCATATTGTACATATTGCTCAGGGCAAAAGAAGTGCCATAACTTTAGATCCAGCCCTCGGCTCTTTCTCTTGTATGAGTATAGTGCGCAGCAAGAGTGGTTTGATCATGTAGAGGTTGTTGTGTCCTTTTTCCTTAGGACTAATTACAGCAGTGTCCCTGAGGTTATGGTATAATTACAGGTAAGGACAATAGTTTAGACAAATTACACTTATATCCGTTGACTAAACGGAATCTTAAAAAAACCTAACGGTTTTAACAAAATGACTTTATTGCCCTTATGTTAGAAAATTAATTTTTTTCAAATGCCATTACCTCATTTTAAAAAAGAAAACCTAATTTTTAAATCTGAACTTTACTCTCTCTTTCTCTCTCTTCCCCACCCACTTCGCCGCCGCCATCCCCCCACCCTGCTCGCTACTACTCCCCCCACCCCACCCAATGGCCACCAGGAGTTCCCTCATCCCATCCCCTCGGCAACCACCTCTATCAAACCACGCCGCCATCAGCCCTTTCATGTTGTTCATGTATCTGACGTTGAGCGGTGAGAGATGGTGATGGAGGACGAGGCATCCGTCAAGGGTTAGGCCCCACAGTTCTATCCAAACTATCCTGCATGAACTAATGAGGTGCATATGGTACACGATACCCACTTGCTTTACGGATTCCATCAAACAGTGCAGCCTCGAGCATGACTGCTTCATCGTGTTCTTGATGTGAAGGTGGGGGGGAGGGAGGGGGTGGCGGGGTGTGTGTGAGATTGTGTGTGTGTGTGAAACCATAATCTGGAAATTTAGTATTTGTAAACCCTAATTTGAAAATTAGGATTTTTCAAAACCCTAATTTTCAAACTTGGGTTTGAAATCTTAATTTTAAAATATACAGTACAAGGGTAGTGTTGTCATTTTAGAAATACGTAATGATGACATCATAAAAAACGTACACTTTTTGGACGGAACCCTAACGGATGGACACGAGTGTTATATTTTGAAACTTATTATCATTGACTGTAATTTCACCCTAACCTCAGGGACACTACTGTAATTAGCCATTTTCATTAAATGAGGTGGTCCTTAGCTTTCTTATCCTTAGAGTTTTAGGTTATTTTTGTGGTTTAGATATTGATTTATTATGCTATGAATCAAAGAATAAAAAACAATGAACAGTTGAGATAATGCCACGATGCAAGAATTAAAAATTAGGATTTTTTGGCTTTTTTTTGCTCCTCCACCACTGCCTTGCACCTAGGCGCATAAGGTGCGCACCTCTCCGAGGCACAGGGAGTTGAGCCTTGCGCCCAGGGGCGGCTTAGGCTTAAGCTCGCCATTGATAACATTGGTCCCGAGTGGAACTGACCCTTGCCTCTGCTCATGAATTTAGTGCAATTGAGTTAACTATGTTATCTGGAATAAATTGGATAAATTAGTTACATTGTCTTCATGTTATTGAGCTAATTCCTAACGTGTCTTCATGATGCAGAGGAGCACTAATGTAACGACGAGTTTGTCATTTACATAATTTTTGTGTAAATTGACTTTTACCCAGGGGGGTTGCACTCTATGCATGTCGCCCAAGGGAAAGTAAGTGTTTTATCTCTCTCATTAGCTTTGGCAACTTATATTTTCCGATCTAGCAAAGGAGGTCAACAGGAATGGTTTGACAGTGTAAAGCCTGTGAAGCCCTTTCCTCAAATTGACATGTCACTTCAATAATTCCTTGTGTTGTTTTAGTTCCGGTGGGGTTATTTTGGTTCGTAGTCAGTTACTTAGTGGATGCAGTTTTCATCCAATTTCGCTGTTTTTTTAACGGCAATCTATTTGATGATGTATATTTTGATCCTCTTAATTCTGGTATATGTTTTTACATTCTCTCTCAATATATATATATATATATATATATATATATATATATATATTTATATATGGGAGCTGACCCGTTGAGAGCCCTAGCAACTGGGTTAAGTTGCTAGCGCGATCTGGCCGTCCAGGCGCGATCTGTCGACGGTCCAGATCGTTTTTTTACATTTTTTTTAAGTTTGTTCGCTACATTATGTAGCGGACAATTTTTTGACAAAAATACCCATTGCCCGTATGATTGACTGAGCAGTTTAGTGTGTCCGCTACATTATGTAGCGGATATAATATCAAAAAGCAGTATCCTGTGGGAATCTAGAGATCTGTTTGGACTTCCTCTCTCTCGCGTGTTGTCTCTCTCTGTGTATCCAGATCTGTTTGGGTAAGTAACAATCTCTCTCTCTCAGGCACTGTACTGGTCTACCAGACACTGGCGCCGACGGCCTGCCTCAGCTGGGGGTTCCAGAGTGGCAATGGTGACGCCACTCGACTATGATCGCGAAGTGGGGGTGCTGAGTGGCTGATACGTGGATTGTGTTGTTCGGGATTTGTGGAAGAATTGTAGAGGTGAAGGCCTTTGTGGTCGATCGGAGGGGAAATGATCGAATGGTGGCCTTCGTGGTTGATCGGAGGGAAAACCCTTAATTGAAGACACATGAAATCGCCGGTTACTGGGCGAAATAGAACCGGCGTGTTTTGAAATCCCGGCGAAATCTCGTGGTGACAGAACTCACCGGTTACCAGCTGAAATCTCAATGGATCAACAGTGTTTGAAATCCCGCGCGTGTTTTTGCTGCCGGGAGTGGTGACAAAACCGAGAATTACGGCGTAGGAAGTTTCTGACTGAGGGCAGAGGGTGCCGGAACCGGCGATTATCACCGTTGATTGCTTCAAAGACGAGATCATACTGTTCGAAGGCTTGAACTTTCGAAAAAAAAAAGATCAATTTTTGCGGGTTTGTTTACCATTAAGTAACAACACAAAGCTAGATGTGTTGGTATATTCGATCAATGATGGAGTTGATCAGACTTTCTGGTGCATGAGAGAGAGATTTGTTACTGAGATAAGTGCAGAGCAGAGAGAGAGTGAAATAAGACTGCTTATTTGTCCGCTACATTATGTAGCGGACGCATTAATGAGAAACAGAAAAAGTCAGAGAGAGTGAAATAAGACTGCTTATTTGTCCGCTACATTATGCAGCGGACGCATTAATGAGAAACAGAATGAGAGAGAAAGAGAAAAAATGATGAGAGAAAGGACAGAATATCAGGCAGAAAAAAGTATCGCCTCTGTCCGCTACATAATGTAGCGGATGGAGCTGGAGGGTATTTATGTCAAAAAATTGTCCGCTACATAATGTAGCGGACATCAAACATGTCATAAAATTAATCAGATAAAGGAGAAAGAAAGAGTCAGAAAAAAGTGTTGCCTCTGTCCGCTATATAATGTAGCGGATGGAGCTGGGGGGTATTTTTGTCAAAAAATTGTCCGCTACATAATGTAAGAATTCAACACCTATTTAATTAACTTAATTTTAAAATTGTAAGAATTCAAGAAAATAGAATTTGAGGTTTGCAAGGCATAAAAAATGCCAACCAAATCTAAATATATAGAGTATAAATAGCCCTTTAGAGTCCTAAGGCAGAGTCCTCAAGGCTCAAGCTAGAGTAGGAACAACATAAAGGGACCGTTCCATGGCCCACAGCTATAGTTTGTGACACTTTTCAATGCGAAAGACACAAGACTTGCCAATTAAAGTAATGGACGAGGCTATTTATACCCCTACATATATTAATTAATCTTACTTGTTGCTGAAAATTTAACTACTTCAGAAAAATGTGATTTTTGCTTTTTCCTAGAAAGTTGATCATTTAGGCAAACTTCAAGACTGCAATTCTTTTGCTAAATGAACGCAAAAAGGTGCAAGAAAACTAATACAAACTCCGATCCAGAGTGTTACTCACACTCACAACCCAATACTCCTGAGTATCCTGGCAGACAATTCAATTGACCAGCCCCAGAACATTGGAACATTATATAAGTTGGCCCTTACCGGTTCACATAACCCAAAGCCAAACGGAGCTATCATGTGGTGCTTGAATGACTGTTTGATGTGTAATATCGTCAAACCCTTCTGGTGATCGAAGAGTCTCTGCCGCGTCTAGTTTACTGCGCCCTTCCGAATTGTCTTCAAGGTCCGCGTTGCTATCATCTTCGTCCTCATCGGGGCCGTAAGATGAAGGGGGTGCTTTGATACTTTTGGATGGACAAGGTGGGTTAGCCAGCATGCTCACCCGACCGGAGTGAGAAATTTCAATAACCACTGAATCATCATCCATTGGGAGTGGCTGTTTCCATGGCTCCCCATCAATCCGCATATATGTGTGATCAACTGCATCTTTCTTGAACTCGAACCTGACTTTTCTTGCCTACTTGCAGAAAGCAATGAAAAACTTAAAAAGAGAAGGCTTTAAACACGCACACACAAGAAACACTCGTAATAAGATAGTATCGGGGAGACAAACAACGAAAGAGATTACCGAAACTGAGTTGCATGGAGGGGTTATAACTGTAGGAATTATGCTAGCCTGTTTCATATAAAATGATATGTGAAGGGGGCACATTTTTTGGAGTTTGCATAAGCAACATGGCCACAACCCTTACATAAGAGCACGCTGTAGATTTATTAGCCGTAGCATAGCGAACCACGTTAGACATCTATCAACAGAGCTTCCGCGCTGCTCAAGTTTTATGTGATCCAAAGAACTCCAATTTGCAACATTAGCACATCTATCAGCACAACTTCCACGCAGCTCAAGTTTTATGTGTTCCAAAGAACTACAAATGCAAAGAAATTCCACATACAAAGATTGATTTGAGTCGGTAACTTAATTTAGCATAGAGATGCCATTTCAAAGCATTACATGTTTGAATACAAAGCATCTTATGGGAAAGAAATTTATACTAGCCGTGCATGCCTCTATCTATCTGTGGTCAATGCTCATAAATTCTATCTGAATATACTGATTCAACCAGGATCATTTGTCAAGTACCTGTGCTAGACGAGTCCCATGCCCCTTCGAAGTAAACAGAACAAGGCCATGCAAAATATTTTGAAAACCAACTACCTCATTAAGGCCATCGTCCACATAAAGCGGAGAAAAGTCCCTCTGAAAAAAAAAATAAAAAAAAAATTCAGTAACCATTCAGGAAGGCTAGCAGACAAATCAAAACTCACTGAGTGAAGCCCTTTATTGTTAGGTATTCCCCATGGATTGAGCCCACCGGAAAAGCTGGGCAAATTGAGGCAAAGGATTGCCCTGATGCTGCATATCAAACAATGAGATCTAGTTAGAGAGCCATCGATTAACTCGCGGAGATGATGATCCCACTTATAAATTGAACCAACCCACCCCAAACTGGTACTATTCATGTGAGACGGGATGGAGTGGGTCTTGTTCAACCTTGGAGAGATCATCAATTTCCTTTATTTGGAACCATCAGGACTCAGGAGATAAGCTATTAGGTCTAAAGGATCGGATGAAATAGCAAAGAAAAAGGGCTGAAGGATGCATTTCCTATCTGCAAATTTGATATGATCTCTGATCTCACTGGAAGCAAGGATGGAAGAAGGAAAGACACGAACTTCTCATTTGTCAATTTATCTTCGCGAAAAATGGATGTTTTTCTCAAGTGCTTGGATTGCTCAATGTCCGTCACTTCCATTTCACCAGTATCTTTTCATGCTTTACTTGGCAGTGTAAGCAAGTATCAAAACTCTGAAGAGAAAATTTTGCTGCTGACATAAAAATGCTTGCTCTTTTGGATCCTTTGATTCCTTTCCGAAGATATGTAGTTTTAAGATATGAATTCTGAATCCTATGTAGTTCAAACATATGGAAAATTGTGCTATGCTGAATCAGAGACAACATGTCTGGTGATTTGAACCAAATCTACATTTAAGTTAGCTACACATGCACACAAGCAAGTGGGTGCTATATTTGGAGGGCTGACAATTACCACCTCACTTTTAAGAACTTCTTTAATCTAATCACATCAAAGATAGCATGATTACTGATGTAAATAGTCATGGAACCACCAATATCACCTGTGGGGTATGTGGAGATCTTCCCAGCTGCCCAGTCTTCTCATCATCCTGACCTTTACAAGCTGTGCTATAGTCCTGTGATAAATTCATTCTTGACAATCATTGAAGTGAGCCAGAAATTTAAAATGAAGTAAGAGCATGACATATTTTGATGATGAGGGACCAAGATATTTTCTCTAATACTATTTCTATTGATATATTAAGCGTGTACATGTGGAAAGGAAACACAGAAGCGGTAATTAGTATTGTTGGACTTCCTTTTTCTTTTCAAATCATAATTCTGTAGATGAGGCACCAAGATAACCTAGTGAACCCGTGGGCTCAAGATTCAAGCTGTTTCTGGCATTGTGACTGCTTCCTCACAAGGAACACAATGAAGTCTACTTCCACGGCAACGATACTCAAAAATGCAAAGGATTTACTTTTGCAAAAACCGGGATTTAGTTGTAGGCGACATACCCTCTTAGTTTTCATGCCAAACCATTGTGTTCTGTTTTTTCTCCACATTCTTCCCCAAAAAATCTGCTTTAGTACATGCTTGCTTATTACAGAGGTAGACCATCACCGTGGAGATGCTTCCATGGATCAATATTTCTTTCTTCGGCAAGCATGACATGATTATGAACATAAAGTCAACCATTCTATTTTTGTTCTCTCCACATGCTTAAGGAGGAATTCCAGGATTTGCCAATTAGTTTTCCAACTGAAAATCCTACATAGATGAGCTCCTTATTTCGTCAACGCTAGTTGTCGTATTAGTCTCTAGAGAAGTAAATTGTTGTTGGGTCTCAATTTCTGACACGATCATCTACTGTTTAAATTTACTGGTTCAAACACAAGAATACGAAGAATAAACAACTCTGGGGACGAAGAATATATAAACGTTTGGTTGCAAGTAAATTCTCTATCAAAGAAAAAGAATACGAAGGGCAAATCTACAAGTTCATAATTCTAGTTTTCATAGCAGAATTCTATCAACAAGAGAGAAGCATACTTACCGTGAAGATGGGTTAAAGAGAGAAGCACCCAATCCTTGTTGACACCCGATCATTTCCTACGTACTCTGCTCTGACAAAAAGAAGCAGAAATACTGGTGGTTTAGAATGGTAATGAGACCATGGCTGACTAAGAATTGTAGACCACAGCTAAGAATCAAGTATGCGATGAAAGAGTACTTGATTAAATAACTGGTTTTTAAATCTCTCTGGGTGTAAAGAGAGATTTAAAAAGGAAAGAGAAAATTAAGACAGGACAACAATTTTGTTTTGTTTACATGTTTAAACTATTTTACATGTTTAAACTATTTTATTTTTTTTTTTGAATGCAACATGTAATCCGTAGTTAAAACATCAGAAACTGCAACCTGAGACTTCATAAAGAAAATCAACAGGCAAGATAGATGCCAAACGATACTTCATGTCGCTAAAACTTCTATTCTTAATCCACTGACAAATATAGCCATGCACCACATGTAGCCATTCATGCCCAAAAATAAGGCACCAAGTTACATTATCTCAAGATACAGTAGTTAGAAACTACTTTCAGAGTGAGCATATGATATTAATGGCCTAAGACCTGTTAAAAGGTGAAGCTTCAGCAAACACTAGAAACACTTTTATGCATGTTTCAAGCAGAGTTATTATTCCTGAGACATGAAATGCACAAGATATATCTGCTTATAAACAATCTCGAGAACGTACACAATTACATGGTCAATCTGTCTCCATAAATATAAAATAAGCATAAAAAAGTTTGGTGATCCAAATTTAAGTATCAACTTCACTCACTCAAAACAGAGAACTGCCTTCTCAACTTACCTAGCTCATTTATTGCTATTCTTTTTATTTCACATTAGCTTGACTTACTGTAGTTTCAAGTGGTTAATTAGTGTAAATCCAGATTGTGGCATCTGAACCCAATGCCTCGGCTCTGGGTGGATAGAACGGTCTTATGTTCATGAATCAGAAGAAAGTACCATCTTGATCAATACTTACAGTTTTGATCCATCATTACAAGTACTGAGTGATCCAGATCCAGAGGGCACCCAACATACTTCCCATGAGTCTTCCCCACTTCTTAAAAGTACACTTCCTAGCAGTTCTTGGTAGCACATGGTGGTGCTCAGGCACCTTTCACCGCTCATGAATCATAGTCTCAAAGTATACTGACTTCATCACTCTTGCATTTCTCATTTCAAATGCTTATAAGTCCCAAATATTGCCATTCCAATTGAAATGAATGTCTTATGCACCCTTAACAGTATGTTTTATCAAATGGTACTCAAGTGCCCTACAAAAAAAACGAAAGCAATTTTACAAATTGCTTGTAAAACTTACAATTCCCTTACCCATGCTGAAATAATTCCAAAATCCTCCGCAGTAAGTGTGGCGACCCTCCTGTGAAAAGGCAAAACATAATATTTTAAAGCATGCACCAAGTCACCATAAGAATTATGCATGAATAGTGAAAACAGCTAGTTACCATGTTCATTGTGTCTGTTGAGCTCAAGCGATGAAACACATGCAAAGAATTTGGTAGCGCAAGAGGTGCAATTGGATCGAATGCACCCTCGTTGGAAGCTCTCATATGCATAACTATTTGCCAGCTGAAACATGGAGTAAAACGTGATGGAATTCCCATACTATATGGCACTACAAATTTAACACGTGTCACAAACTTGATGATAAAACTGGTTTTCTACAGCTATGCCAAATTACGAAGGCTGAGCGTACATCATTTTCTATCAAAACTTTTACAGGACCAAATGTTGCACCCTTTGTAGATCTCACAACAGTGGGACCTCATGCACTGAGCCCCCCTCTTATTCTTCTATAACTCGCATAACTCTAAGCAAATGAAAGGGCTAATGTACTAGTGCCTAAGAGCAAGTCGTGACGTTTGTGGCTAATAAATGCAAAATAACAGAATACATGATCTCGCATTTGCTACGCCTTCTCAGTTGGCATATTGGCCCAGAAATAAGGTAATACCAGAAGCCCACGCAATACCCATCAAGTTGACATCTCCAGACATAACTGGGAGTCCCCCTAGCTGAATTCATCCTGCTGGTTGCCGTCATTGGACAAATAATCGATGCACAAGGCTATTAAGAGTACAAGATCATCATGCCAGTAAAATTCACCTGGAGTATCTCTTTCCTTGATAAGAAAGTATCCATTGGGACACCACCACAAGCACCACAAGCAGCTGAAAATTAGAAAATGATAAACAAGCACCTTACCCCACAGATATACCCGTGCTTCCTAGAAACGCATGCTTACAAATATGGGCAGGACCCCGGGATTCAGGGAGTCCACAATGTGTCGGTATCACCCTCTTGCGAGGGTTCAAGGTGCGACGTCTAAAGTCCAAAGGCTATCTAGGGAGACAAAGGTCAAAAACTTTTCTCTTAGATTTGGTCAATGGATGAGTGTGTACTCCTAGGCAATACCGATTAGATTTCATAGCTACTAACATGATCCATATTGCATTAGTCTTGCTTGTGCATCATATTCCATTTCTACCAAATGGTATACCAATTTGGGCTTCAAACATCCAAGTTCCCAACCATGCAACCGGTTACTGACTAACATTCTACACCTAGAGATTGTTCTGATAAAAGAGGTCTTGCAATTAGGGGGCCAAAAGGTATTTCTTATTAAAATTTATAGACGATACAGCTAAGGAGAGCATCAGAGCAATATCATTAGGCACCCCACGGGATTCAGAATAAGTAAAAGCTTACCTGTCTATTTCCATCTCTTTTGCATTCCGTACTTTCCCTATGAATTAATAGATGAATGTTTGACAGGGCAACTAAATAAACACATGTAGAAAAATATACTCAACAGATTGGGGCCACAATAAATATGAAAAGCTGAAGTCATAGAGTATGAATGCACTATAAAGTTACCATAATTGAACACAAGGAGAATGGATGTTTTTCTGTTTTTAAGTAAATGAAATGGAAATACACACAAAATTGCTTCAAAACAACTTAAGCGTTTTCTTATTGCCTCCAACTGGTATGTTCTATATCCAGATTCTTTGAGTAAGTTAACAAAATTAAATAGTGGTGGCATAATAATGTCTCAAGTCTTTAGAGGTGACAGTTTCTTCTCCCCCTCCATTTGTCTCTCAACCCCTTTTGACTCCATCATTCACCCCAATATTTGTACGAGCATTGAAGTCGTTTCATTCAATTCCCAGATAAAAATCGTAGAAAAATTATACAATCTGGTAGGATTAAACAGTGTAGCAATACTAAGAAGAGATAAGGAAACTGTATCGGTACATTGATTCAGCGAGGAGGTTTGACGACTATTTAGGGTGCAGGTCTGGATCTATATATGCTCGTGCCCCTTGGCGCTGGACTGCTTGGCTTCTAGCTCTCTGTGAAAGTCTTACCGTGGTAAACCTTCAATTCCAGCCTCCAAACTGTAGTGCCTCAACCTGTACAGGTCTGTGTTGCAGCCTTGTTGGTATCCAAACTTCTCAAACAAATGTGGAATAGTATACTTATAAACATTGGAATATCTTGCAATTGTAGTCCGCTTTTCATATACGTGTTATTAGATAATAAAAATCCTAAGCTAGCAACACACTAGGCTATAGTTGCAGCCACAATTTCAGTTACGTGCTTTTTTGGTCTTTTACTCGTAGAGCTTATAATTTCAATTTTTTTCTTTTTGTTTAGTTTTCTTTGCGTTCAAAAATTTTCATTTCTGTATGTCTACTGAATACCCAAGCACCAGGTAACTTTTCTAAAGGTAAATAATCAACTACTAACAGAAAGCTGGGATTCATTCACGAGCCATCCTATGCTGTGTTTGTCTTGGTAGTACTACCTTCATAGTTATCAATATAGATAATCACTGGAAAAAGCACACGAAAACAAGGGTCCATTAATTCCCCACCTCGTTCTTCCATTGACATTCATATTGCAAACATTTTAACTAGCTTATAACATAAAACCATAGAAAAATGTTAAAACCACATCGTACCCAGCCAATTGAAAATGGAAGATTATTTCCAGTTCCCAATGTTAAAACCATACAAAAATGTTAAAACCACAGGTGTCGGTTGAGCTAATTTGAGGTCAGAAACTACTCCAAGAAGCCAATTAGCAGTTCCATCCCCACCATTAACCTAGTTACCAAACAATGTATCAGACGAACAGCAAAAGAGATACAGCCGCAACATTATACCTTCTATGACTTAACTCACAATTAGTCTCAGTCTCTTCTGAATCTCAAAGGACATTTTATCTCCATTTTTCTTGTGCGTTTCCAGATTTACATAAAGTTGGTGAAGCACCTTGTCAGGGGCATTTTCTCTCAAATCAACAACCTGAAAATAACCCAACCCAGCATTGGGCATAGTTGCCTCCTTGAAAAATTGAACTTACCATACAGCCAAGTCTGTATAGTAGATGAGAAGCACCTGATTTTTGTTTAGAAGAGCACGGTATGTCATCAGGAGTTCTCCTCCTAAGTGACCACCACTTTTTGAGTTGATGAATACCATTACTGGACAAGCAGGGACATGAGTATCTGTCCATGTTGCTCGTTCAGTGCCAAATATGTAGTCGGGCATTAAGTAATCCTTCAAGGTGTCCACTTTGGCATCACTAGTTACTGCCCCATGACTGCAAGGTTATTTCCAGAGTGACCATTAAGTTCAGCAAAAGAGCTATAGCTGATAAATTGGTCCTCACTGCTTGGATAAGGTAGATTAACATGATATAAAATGTTTGAGTCAGTACTATCTACAAAACTCTCGAGTTGCATTGAACCACTGCTATTATCAAGACAGTCCCTATCCAACGGATGCCTGGAAAAAATATAATTTGGTTTCCTTAAGTTAAAAGAGAATAAAAAAAAAAAAATCATGGCATTCAGGCATTAGTGGGAAATGTCAGTGGCCCAAGTAGAGTTCACAATGCCAGGTTGAATTGCACTTCACCACTAAAAATATGATAATTTTGTTCCAAACTCCAGAGCATCCTTTAAAGTGCTCAAGGTGGAATGGCATTCACATGGTGAATATGTAGGGAAGTGACAAAAAATTGTATGAGCATTCATGTGGAGGTGGCTACATGATTCCTAGATGCATGCTTGAGAAGGAATAGCTGTATCCGTTGGAAATTGTCAAGTCTTGAAACGCTAACTTCATAACTCCAAAGGCATGCAAAGGGTGTGTGTGTTGCAAGTGTGCTTATTAACGCTGTAGATTCTTCTGGCATGACTTTTGGCTTTAGATAGGGATGCCATTAGAAGTACCGGAACCATGCATGCAAAAAGAAGAGTGAGGGACACTGCTGTGTTCCTCGAAGTGGTGTGGAGCAAGAAAACAGAGAGAGCCTGAAAGGGATGGGTTGGCATTGTGCTTCCACGGGGGAGTGAGGATAGCTGTTGAATATGGAGAGCATATAGCGTGAGCTACACTGAGCGCTAAGGGTGCACTGGCTGGGTGAGTTGGTGTATTTTCACTGAATTTGAATACCACAGAAAGGGAGAAAGAACATCCACTGGTGGAGACATGATATCACAACAGCCAGCGGGTCTTCATCCGAAGACCCAAAAAGCCAAGTTTCCTTCGAAATAATAAATTCCTTAGCAAAAGGAGGCTGCAATGTTCTCCAACTTCTACTGTACCAGCTAGAACATGTTTCTGGACTCAAATTGTAAAGGTAGACGGCATAGTACATCAGGAAGAAAGTACTGCCCAATACAATTTACCAAACCATTAGCAAAGTTTTGGGATTGTGTTTGGAACAATATTGTTGTCAACTAAATTATTAGCCCCGTATATCATAAGTTTGTGTTGGAAATTTTCCAATAATTGGACCCTTGGATTCCAGATTTTGCACTTCAAGGTGCAATATCCAAAAAGAATCATTCAATTTTATTGATTCGTTAGGGAGATGTAACAACTCGAAGTTGGGCATTCAATAAAAATTGAAAAGGGTCACAATATGGAATCTGACATTCCTTGGGAAATAAAAAGTGGTCATGTGACATGCTTTATTGTTTAGGAAACACGAAGTATGCATGGCCATGCATTCGCACGTGCGTGAGGTGGCATAAAGACGCTATTGGCACTTTTAGGTGCACTTTACACTTCGCACGTGCGGATCGTCATTTAAGTGTCATAACTCACTGATGGCAAAAAGATTTCTCAAATTTCTGTCTGGTTGGAGTGACTCAGGCACTTTTCTATTTACATGCTTATTTTTCTAACAATTTGCATGTTAGTTCTCATAATAACAGAAGAATATAGTTGACATTCCAATTTCTGTCAGGACAAAGGGAAACATAATAAAAAGAACATGAAACGCTCAAATATGTACAGCAGTTAAGTTTTTCATACCTTCTCGTAAAAAAAGTATGAACCACATGAAAATTGCAGAGCAATTCATCAAGAAACGGAATGCATTTTACCTGGAAGAGAAGCAAAAGAGGGAGATAGAGAAATGCATTTACCTGTATCAATACATTCACGTATGATGAATATGCTTAAAGACTGTATTTCAAAATTTAAATTGACAAAGGTGGTCTTCCTAGAATATATAGGGATAATACAGAGGAGATCCAACCATGAATGTTGTCAAAAATGGCAATGTTGATCAGCTGATAATTTGAGAAGTTTCTGTATCAATACATTCACGGCTGAAAAATGAGAGGCAGGGATTTCAATACATAGCAATTTTGAGCTGCCAATTTTCCACCCATCCTCAAGGCTAAGAAAAAGGAAGGCTGTTACAACAGAAATTTTTTCTTTGCTTGGGACAACGAGCATTTAAATGAGTACACCAACCAAGAAAAATTAACAACGCAATTCGTGTGCGCGCGCGTGTGCGCGCGATTACTAATCTGACCCCAGAATGCATGTGATTTGATGTGTGTGTTCGTTTGTGCGCCCGCGTGTAGCGTTGTGAATTTCATGAAGGGTGTAATTCAACTTTAAAAAGCAAAAGTTAATTCTGAAAACTTAATCACAATATATTATGAGTAATTCAGGTTGTGAAATTATGAAAATAATATCTACGATGAAATGTGAAATTATGTTCCAAAAAACATTTAATATAAAATGAGGTGATGCAAGATCTCCTTCAGAATATGAGTTAAAAATAGCATGCTATTCAAAACTGTCATGTTTTAAGCACAATTGCTTCCCATTACCCTCTCGTACCCGGACCTAGCCTTAAAATGTGCAAGTATGAGAATATTAGCAACCATCAAACTCGCCGTTACATATATCATTTATTATATCCAGAACCACACACTCAATATTCATCGCTAATGCACTTTGCAACAACATGCAAAGATAAAAACTAAGATCAAGGGATTAAGAGGGTGTTTGGGATTGATTAAATCTTGGTCAAACCTGATTTAATCTAGATTAAATCAGGTTTGTGGGTATTTGGCAAAAAAAGATTAGCAGATTTAATCCATCTCCAAAAGCTAAAAACTGATTTAATCCATAATCCTCAAAAGTGAGGATTATGAAATAATCACTTTTCCCATAATCAGGTTTGACCATGTAATTTACCAGCCTATCCCTATATTTTTTACAAAAAGATCTCTCATATCCCTTAATTAATTTTGTAATTGTTGGTGTTTGTCTCTTCTCTGCTAACCTCTTTTTCATACTAATGTTCGAGATGCATGCTATATGTGATGTGATTTCTGGTAGATAAAAAAAATTATTTTTGCTCAAGATAAACTTTATTTGTAATTTGGGGATGTTATCGTACTATAAGTAATAACATGAGATTGTTTATGTTTTTAATTTAAAATAAAAAGTAACAACTTTTGTAAGACGTGAAAATAATTATTTTCATAATTTATTTGTGCATTATAATTATTTATGAATAAAAGTTATGTTAACATTGCTTGGATATTATAAAAATTGTTTATTGAATGCCCTCTATGGTCATTTTGTTATAGTAAAACTGATTTAAGTACTTTTTATCCAAACACTTTTTATTTTTTTTTTTTTTTTTATAACTACTTTTGTCAAACAATAAACTGATTCTGATTATATCCGATTTTGAAAACTGATTAAGATTTAAGTAGAATCTACTTTTTTTAATCAATCTCAAACGGACTCTGAGCCGGTGGTTAAGGAGATTTCCTTGACTTCCTGAGTTGAGCTCAGACGTTAGGGTCAAACTCATCTAAATGCACCAAGCCTAGATGAGGGGTGGAATTTAGTCTCGATTAATGATAAAGCTGATCTATATATAAAAAAAAAAAAAACTAATACCTATTTCCATCCAGGTTTTAGGAAAAGCAACAAAATAGTGGAATCTTTCATTTAACCCTCATCATTACACCGGTGCATAAAACGGGCAAGTCAAGCATAAAAAAATGGATAGAATTTGGCTATTACCTAGCGGAGAATCTTCCTCTTACCCCCTATATAGCAACGATCAATTGTCTTAAATATTTCTAGTGGCTTTTATTTAGTGACGTTAAAAAAGTGCGATTAATAATTGTCGCTGAAAGTGTTAGAAAAAAAGTCACTAAAAATATTAACGACTATTAATTATTACTATGCATAGGATTGGTGGAAGATTCCCATGATTCGGGTAGGAACCAAAGTTTGGTAAAAAAAAAGAAGGATCATTTTACCCTAGAGGTGGTCAGAGCACCTTTGATCTTGGCGGTTGTGCGATGTAGTCAAGAGAGCCATGAAAACCAAAGAGC
The DNA here is from genome assembly GCA_033065855.1 of Escallonia rubra. Taxonomy (NCBI): domain Eukaryota; kingdom Viridiplantae; phylum Streptophyta; class Magnoliopsida; order Escalloniales; family Escalloniaceae; genus Escallonia; species Escallonia rubra. The sequence continues at coordinate 22,360 of JAVXUO010000600.1, read as the reverse complement.
AAAATTCCTCTCAATTAGATCACCAAAAGTTTCCCAGTCTTCTCGACTATTCTATCATCCATGCTCTGCAACTGAACTTCAAGCCCGGTCTTAGCTTAGCTTAGCGAATTGCGTCTTTTCTTTTTATTTCGGACAATCAAATAAGGGTTTGCATCTTGCATTTAGGCACGGCTTGGTGTGCTGGGTGATCTGACTCTTTGGTGTTCTAGTTCCACTTTTCTATCGCCTGTTATTGACAATGGTAACACCATAATCATGGCATGCCAATGGAGAGGAATGGCTCCATTCTGAATCAATCATGAGAAAAAAGTTGGCGTTCATGAGAACTGTTTGCTACCCTTCGCTCTTACGGCATATTTTTACATTGGTTCCGTTAAGCACAAATAAACGATATCCGGAGTTTGGTGTCGTATCTTTTGACTCCTTTTTAAACGAGGAATTGAGTTCCGACGTTTAGAGCTCTTTTAGAAATGATTTGTCCATTGTAGAATTAATATTCAAATCTCAGACATCTTTTAACGCTAGTCAATCATGTCATTAGATCCGATTCTAATTATAAAGCAGGTACATATCTTTCAAGCAGTGTGGTTAGATTGTTAGTTTCCACAAAACCCACAAGTGGCAATTTCAAGTAGTTTCAATCTCGGTGTAACCTTGTTATTTTAGTTTTCATTTGTAACCATGAAAACGGATCATCTGCTGATATATCAAATTCTCCGGTTTAACCCAAAAGAAAATATGGTAATTACTTTTCATTACTAAGATTTTGGCATATTCTCCCCAACTCAACTCACTCCTGCCTCTGTGTTGCCTGTGTGTGTGATACGTACGCATTAGGCATTCACTTCTGTACATGTACAGTTGTGGGCCCATACCTACATTATAGAATCTAATTATATATATATATATATATATATAAAAGTCAAAACTGAAGAAGTGTCCAAGTCACCGCTTACGTGGACATTGTCTTCTTTTATCACATGAATAAAAAATTTTGATTTAATGTATATTCATTTTTCCTTTTTTGACATGTTTCTCTTACCTATTCAACGAATTTGAATTTGAATTTCTTTTTCGTTGCAAAACCATCTACTTTTGTTGCTTAATTATCTATTAACGAGCCATCGTAGCATGCGCGATGCGTGTGCAAAAATGAAAGTAATAATATAAATTGTTTTAAAAAAATCAAACATCATGTATATGTGTTTATTGTCATATTCAATAAAATGAATCTTAAATGATAGAAAATAAGTAAGTTATACGTGTCCAAAAATAAGTTAGCAAAATATTATTATCATATGAAATTTAACCTTGAATTTTTTTAATTATACTTTCTGATGAATTTTAAATTGTGAAAACTAAACATGTTTTTATAGGTAGCTAGTTACTTACTAATTAATATTTATTTTGTGTCATTGTTTAAAAGATTTCTTGGAATGTCACTTGTCATCATTATAAGTTGGTAGTATGTAATACCAAAAAGAGGTGTTGCACCAAACTAAGTTTTGGCTTAATAAGTAGTATAGATATGCTATCTAGATTTTTTACTATCAAAATTTTACTAATTTGAATTTGATCCAGATTTTTCTTTGACTATTAATTGCTATCAAAATTGTCATTTTGATTTTAACACTCTTAAACTTGATAGCATATGATCTTTAGGAGAAAACCAAATAGGTACTAATGTATATGTTAAGGACGTTCAGACATTTAAAACAACCCCCCCCCCCCCCCTCCTCGGCGGTACACTCTCACTCTTCACTGAAGACCTAAATCTATAACCATCAATTTCAGATTTCATCACCCAATTTCTTTCTCTTTCTAAGCCCCAATCGCTTAAATCTTGCTTATTCCCTCGGTTTTCTCACAAAATTTTCTCACATAAACAAGATAATTATGGACCTCCATTATTATTACATTACAAATTTATAATTGTCACCTCATCATAATCTCCTTCAGTAGAAAGGGACTCTCCTATTTACACATCTTTTCCATAATCGCACAAACAAAAAGGAGAAATCGTATCAGAGTTGCAGTTTACGTAGGTGAGTAAATCAATACTTTTTCTTTTTAAATTTTGAGTGATTTATTATATGGTGTGTATTTCGGATGAATTTAAGAGGGACGTGTTGGTTGACTTTTTTTCTTTGTATTTATATATACTGATATAACTCAAATATAACTCTCAATAATTGGGGAACACCCGGCGAATCCCAGTCAAACTGGGAGATTTATGATTATCTTATCAGGATTCTAAAAGAGTCTTTAAAGATCGTGAAGTGATCCTCGAGGAACCTAACACGATCCTGATTGGATTAGTCCACAGCCTAGTCCTACTAGGACTCTCCTCCTACAGCTATATAAAGGGGTCTACCCCCAGGTATGAGACAACTACACACAGATACACATTGTGTCTTTCATGCTTTTTCAGAGTTATTATCCTGTAGCTGCGCTCTGACTTAAGCATCGGAGAGTTCTCCGCCGGGAACCCCACCCGGCGGTCACTCGTTTTCTGTCTTGCAGGTCATCGGTCTAGGCTCGGGTTCCGCAAAGTACGCGGAGCATATTTTTAGCTGCAATAGGTTGGTGCCATCCGTGGGACCCGCCAGCCTAGCCATTTGACCTCAAGAAAATTCAAAGTCATATCCCAAACCGTCGGCGGCAACGTGTCGGAACCATCGGTGGTACCGCCATAAACTTCCAAGACGGCCTCACAGTTGCCGCAGATCAGCAATCCGTTCACGGAAAAAAATTCAACAAGGAAGAAGTCACCACAACGCCGCTCTGCCGTCATGGGAAAAACCCTACACAACAGCGGCGCCACAAAAGTCAACGGAACCTACGTAGGCAGGCTCATGCCTGCACTGCCACGCTCATGCCACCGGAGTCACCGGCGACACAGAGCTGCTGGAACCAACATCACAGGAAAACACAGTGAAGCTGCGGGCACCATAAACCGCCAGCCACCGCCGTGACGAGGCAGAAACAATAACGACACAATCGGCCGCAAAGAAACGCACCGTCGCTGCTGTCGCAGCACCACAAACGGCCATGCCGCCACTTTGAGGTTACAACCACAACAACAAAAAAGAAAAAGAAAAAGAGAAGCAAAGAGACGAAGATGAAGAACCACAGCAGCGCCGCCGGCCACGGGTCAGTACCCTAGCGCCGCTGCCGCGGCATCTCCTCCAGCAAGGTGCCAACGCTGCTCATGGCCAAGCCCATTCGTCGACGCACCGGCGTTCCCCCGAGATCTGCTTCGTCGGACGCCGCTGCGACGCCACCGCGACCATCTTTGCTCCAGATCTACACCACTGCAGAGACTGGAAAAACACGGTCAACATCGCGTCGTGCACCCACCGTGGAGAAGCATCGGCATCAGCAATCATCATCGGTGGCCACCACGACGTCAATTTCTGGCAGCCATCTTCCCCGACTTCGCGTGTCCACCGCATTCAAACGACGACGCCACCACTGATCAGCTCTCTGGCATCGTTGTTGCACCGGCCAAGCCCTGACGTCACCGCCGGCGTCAGTCCTTGCCGTGATGCCGCCTCCCTGCGGTGGTTAACTCTGTCGCCGGAGACAGATTCTTCTTGGTGGATGAAAAGAATCGACAGAATGAAAAGCAGTTGCACCCCATCTTTTTTGCAATTCTGCATTCACACTCAAAAAGTTCAGGTTTATGTTTTGAACCCACAGGGTTTTCTTTATTCAACATATGCCACAGCTTTTAAGTGCATTAGGTTTTTTGCCTATAAGAAGTGCATATTTATACTTAAGACCCAAAAGGTTTTATTTATTCCACTCAGGCTGCATACTTTTTAAAGCATTAAGCTTTTAGCCCATCAGAAGAAAAAAAAAGCCTATTTAGATTGAAAGACCACGGGATTTTACCTTTTTGGCATACACCATAAATTCTTTAAAGCCTTAAGCTTTTTAGAGTGCATATTTAAACTGAAGACCTACGGGGTCTAATTAATTTGCGTATGCTGCGCGCTCTTTAAAGTATGCGCACATGTTTTTATTTTGTGGCACGTCGTTAAAAATTAAGCGACTACGATTGAAGGCGTTGGCAAGCCTCTTAGAGGCCACTTCTCCTACGCGCTTTGTATGACCTAGATGCAAGCACAAGTCACAAGTCGGGGCTCCCGATTTCTATAACTTTTGTAAGCTCACTTGCGACACACAGTGCAGCGCACCCTGTCGGCTAACCGACAAAACCTTAATGGGTCCACGGTGTTGAACACTATTCTTAATTCTGTGTTAAAAACATAGTTGCATTTTATATGCTTTATTGCTTCAGAAGCTGTTTTTCAGTCACGTACTTTTATTTCTTGCAAGGGTTTAAACTACGCCTGCGAGCATTAACAGTGACATATAAATCGCTTCGTAAAGTAAGGAACAAATTCATAGCACCCTGCGACTTGAAGTCACGTATAGGGTTTCTGCTGCGGCATCCTGCCGACTCAGCATTACCTATTGTCTCTTGATATTCAGTCACACAGTGACACTCGATCAGTAAATCAGAGCACTTCGCCAATAGCGTCGCTAATATGGATGGAACAACTGCAAGCTCAAGCTCATGCAACCAAGCTGTTAACCCTACGGTTATTTAACCTAGGATTATATTTGATTTTGATGATAACTAACATTGATGATTATGTTGTCTAACATGCATTGAGTTGATGAAGCAATAAAAACAATATCATACTCATGCAAACGGATTATTAGACGAGCAACACGATCAAAGACTCTCAATGGAACGCATCAAAGAAGGATTTCGTCGATTGAAGTTTACATCGCTTTATTTCTTTCTTTGTAAACTAGACATAGAGAGATGATCGTTACGATGACTGTATACCTAGAATCTGCCCATAGGTTTCCCTTGCATGCATAAAAGTTTTTCATGCTTTAAAACCAAGGAAACTGCATTTTCAGGAATGCAGTCGACTGCATTGGAATGCAGTCGACTGCAAGTTGGGCAGTAGGGTATTACAGTCGACTGCATTGGAATGCAGTCGACTGCAATACTTCCAGTAGCCTATTACAGTCGACTGCATTGCAATACAGTCGACTGCAAGTTGGAAATTTGAATTTCCAACGGCTACTTTTGGGAATACAGTCGACTGCAATGGGACATTGCAGTCGATTGCATTTACCGTTTGGCGCAATAAATGCCCTACCTAACTCCAAACGGTCATATTGATTTCCACCTCTATAAATACTCTTTTTGGGCATTGGTTTGATTCATCAATTGCATTCAAAGCTCTCTTATCTTTCATATTCTCAAAGATCAAAGCAATTGTTCAAATCTCTCTTGTTTTCATTGATTTCTCTTCCTTTTCAAGAGAGCATTTATTGTGAGCTTACATTTGAGAGATATACACTTTCATAAGTCATCATACACTCATCTCTCTTATTCTAGTACTTCAACTTGTACTCATCTACTTATTGAGAGTGAAATCTTGTACACATTTCTTCATTGAAAGGTTCTTGTATCAAAGCTTGGGGTTGTCAAGCTTTGGAGCTTTGGGTTTGTCAAAGCTTGTTCTTGATGTGGGCATAGCATCAAGGGATTGTAAGAGGTTCGATCTTGACCCGTAAGGAAGATCATACTAGTGGATTCTAGGGCCTTTCAAGGGACTTCCTTGAAGGGGTGGACGTAGGCTTGTGGGTATATCAAGCCGAACCATTCAATTCTCCTTGTCAAGTATCTCTAAACCCTTCTCTCTTTACATTATCGTTTTACAATTTTGTTGAGATTGGTTGTTTGCTTATTTGGGTTATTGAGATTGAGGTTTATTGTTTGTTAATTTTTTAAAGTACTCTTAATACCCTATTCACCCCCCCTCTAGGGTTATTTTATTGGTTTCACAAGCAAACTGAATCTAGTTGCTTCTCAGTAAATCGATTAAATTCAACAACTTCTCTGCCGATCATCAGTGACATCTTGCTTAAACGGACTCCACGTCCTCTAGCTTTATATACTTGTCCAGTCAAGCAGGTAGATATGGTCTTCTATATTGCTCGTACATGTCTTCTTGCGATCGGGCCCAACATATGGGCTTAAAAGCCGTCTTTATATATCCATGCCTTCTCAAAGGCCGGGGGCTTTATATTTTATGAGATCATACAGGCTTAATGCCTTATGACTTATCAGACAGAAAGGTTCGCCACAGCAACCATATTACAGGCTCCATGACCCGCGGCTTCTTATTTAGCACCGTGACAACAAGGACAAGAAACCCTCGAGGGCGCATATGATGAGAATTCTAAGTTCCGTCAAACCCCTAAGGGCGCGTACAACGAGGACTCTAAAGTTTCGTTAAACCCCCGAGGGCGCATACGACGAGAATTCTAAGTTCCGTCAAACCCCCAAGGGCGCGTACAACGAGGACTCTAAAGTTTCGTTAAACCCCCGAGGGCGCGTACGACGAGAACTCTAAGTTCCGTCAAACCCCCAAGGGCGCGTACAACGAGGACTCTAAAGTTTCGTTAAACCCCCGAGGGCGCGTACGATGAGAACTCTTAAATTGCGTCAAACCCTAGAGGGTAATTGCATGAGCTCCGGCTCCATCCGCCCCGAGGGCGTGTATGATGAGAATTCTTAAATTCCGTCAAACCCCCAAGGGCGCGTACAACGAGGACTCTAAAGTTTCGTTAAACCCCCGAGGGCGCGTACGACGAGAACTCCAAGTTCTGTTAAACCCCCGAGGGCGTGTATGACGAGAATTCTTAAATTCCGTCAAACCCTCAAGGGTAATTGCATGAGCTCCGGGCTCCACCAGCCCTCTAGGGCGGTCCCTCGAGGGACGAACACCCCCAAGGGTGATAGGATAGAGCTCAAGTTCTATCCGAACGGTTTAGCTACAGTTCTAACCCGTGAAACGGCAAAGGACTATGGGACTTCATCCCCCCCACCATTCTTTGTCAATTCAAAACCCAGCCAAGCGTGAGTGCGAGGCTTCTTTGCCAGCTCTTAGCTGATGATAAGAGTTCGCGACAAAGTAAAATGCAAGCATGATGTGGTCGGCTCGAGCTCAAGAACACACACTTGCGCAAAATGAACACCCTCCAAAGGAGAGGTGACCCCTCGAGGGGACATTCAAACACTTAGCACATGCAACAACTTGCATGCACAGCTTTGTGTTAGGCTACCATGGGGCACAGCCTCTAAAGGATCTCGAGATCCCACGATTCGTCTTCCTAAAGATGATTCCGAATAGCCTGCTCAGGCGACACTCTAAGACTTAGCTCTCAAGAGCTAGGGTTCTAGCGCCCTACTTGGGCAAAGTTCTAAGGCTTAAGCACCCGCTTAGGTCGGAACACATGGAAGAGAGAAATATTGTTACCCCTACAAGTGGATGAGAATCACTTACAAATCTGACGCGTGTCTCGAGACACCAGGTATAAACTTCCTCAGCCAAACATTTTAGCTAAGGAAGTGGGGGGCTTATGATATAACTCAAATATAACTCCCAATAATTGGGGAACACCCGGCGAATCCCAGTCAAACTGGGAGATTTATGATTATCTTATCAGGATTCTAAAAGAGTCTTTAAAGATTGTGACGTGATCCTCGAGGATCCTAACACGATCCTGATTGGATTAGTCCACAGCCTAGTCCTACTAGGACTCTCCTCCTACAGCTATATAAAGGGGTCTACCCCCCAGGTATGAGGACAACTACACACAGATACACATTGTGTCTTTCATGCTTTTTCAGAGTTATTATCCTGTAGCTGCGCTCTGACTTAAGCATCGGAGAGTTCTCCGCCAAGAACCCCACCTGGCATTCACTCTTTTTCTGTTTTGCAGGTCATCGGTCTAGGCTCGGGTTCTGCAAACTACGCGGCGCATATTTTTAGCAGCAACAGATTGCGCCAATTTGTTGCAGCTAAAAATTGGATTGGGAACCACACCAAAAAAAGGCCTGCAAAAGAGAAAACGGAGTGACCGCCGGGTGGGGTTCCGATGGGGGAACGCTCCGATGCTTAAGTCAGAGATGGCTAACAATGTAGAACTCTGAAAAAGCACAAAAGACACAATATTTATATGTGTGAACTTCGGCTTACCTGGGGGGCTTGACCCCCTTTATATAGTGGTGGCAAGAGGAATCCATCTAGAATTAGGCTTCAATCAACTCTAATCAGAATCTCACTAGGATCCTAGAGGATCCCGTATTGATCTTTGCTGATAGAGTTAGAGTTTCTTTAGGATTCTATCTGGTGACTGATATGGTAAGTGCCATATCAGTAGTGAGCCGGCATGGGCCACGCACCACACCTGCCATGTGTCGTTCGTGGATTGGAGGGATGTTTTTAGTTATATCACATATACCAACAAAATCAAGTACGCATGATCCGTTGTTACACACTTCCTTTGCACTTCAACATGTGTGAGTGTTAGATCGGCTTCTTATTCTTTCATGGGTGGCATTTAATTCGCGAATGTTTCTATTTTTGGAATGTTCTTGCTGTTTGGGTTTTGGTCATTCTATAAACATGTTTTTGCGTTTCTTTCTTTCGATTTGTTTGGTTTAGTGAAATAATCCTTTTATTTCTAGTCTCTTATGGAAGATGTTCAATGTTTGCTATTTTTGGCATGTTTTTCATGTTTTGGTCCTCTCTTTACGGTAGCTCAAAAGTCTAAACACCTTTGATTTTCTTTTTCTCCTTTTTCGTGGCTATGAAGCTCTGCTCTACCATTTGGTTGTTTCTATTGCCGATATTTATTCTATTTTTTATTGCACAAAGCATCAATGTTTCTACATTCCTCTGGTCCCTTCATCTATAATCATTTTTTTTTCTCTCTTTAAAATTTCATTTCCAGTTTCTGGTATCTCTTGAACCCAAATTTGTAATTATTGGTTGAATTAATGTCACATTTTTGTTACTAATTAATTCTGTTTACTTTGGAATATTTTTTTTCCCAGAAATTCAAGCGTCTTCTAGCAATGGTAACAACAACGTTGAAGTGGATGGAGCTCCTTGATTTTTAAATTTTCAGTTTATATCGGTAAGTGTCTCTCATTGCACTTTACACTAGTGAGATTATTCTTGAAGTAATGTCACGTTTTCTTTTACTAATTAATTCACTTTGTGAGGTTTTTCCTTTTTTAGAAATTTATGCGTTGTCTAAGAATGATTTAAAGGTTCGCAGCAATATTGAAGTGAATGGAGCGTCGCCGAATTTAAAGGTACCAATGTTGCTACTGCTCCACCTTTGTATTGTGATGCTCATACAGATGTTCCATACAAAGTTAATAGCAAGCATTAGCTATATGGTTAAAGGAGAAAATAATAAACCATTTGAGTTATATGTCATTAATTCTTTAATCCTAATGAAGGGTTTCATAAAGGTTAGTCCTTCTTGGAGGCGCGGTGGCGGTGGGTTATCAATGAGAAGATGGAATCTTTTTTTCAGTGTGGTTGATACAATTAATACTAAGATGTCAACTTTCTATTCCTTGAAAAAGTTGTGCTTTTCATTTGTTTAATTTGAATGTTCAGTTGTACTTAGCCTTCTTTATGTTGTAAGGGATCTTCTTCATCTTTTATAGAATTTTTAGTTTTTAAAATTTACCATTAACATTTTTAATGTGGTAGTCTTTTTTGGGTTACATTATCTACCACATGGTAGTCATTAATTGGCAAAGTAATCTTTATTGTCGGAATTGTGAAGAACGAGAGATATAGCAAGGCCCTTTTTAATTGAAAGTGAGATTTAAATTCAGTGAAAAACTTAGTGAAGATATTCAATTAACTTTTCCTTTGTTATTTTCATTCGTCAGCTTTTATAGGATTATGCCCTTATCCAGTTTGCTTTACTTCTTTGAAAGGAGAAGACTTTATTTTGATGATATTTAGTCTTGCTCTAGGTGTCCTCAGGAATTATTTTGGGATGTCTTTTTATGGTGGGAAGGGGATTTGACTTGTACTTTATCTATTAATTCTTTGATTTATATGTTCTGCTGCCTCTTCAATCTTGCAATCCATTTGGTTTTGGATTGTGGTAAATAAAAAAAGTTTGGTTTTTGCCTATGATGTTTCTATAATGTTGGTTGTGTTTACTGTAAGATTTTATTGTGAACTATTCAGCAGTTACTTTGGCTAATATACAAAGGTTGGAACCCATTATATTGTCTTTATGTCTTTTTGGAATGAGAGGTCATGTTGTAGAGACGTTTTTGATATGTTATACCCCTTGGCTGTGTTTGGCGCGCAGGATAAGACCCCGGATAGGATAAAAATAATCCTATCCGGCGTTTGGCCACGCATTTAGTCCCCGGATAAGGTGTCCTTTGGACTTGTTTTATCCCCCTTGAGTGGGATAAAATAATACCTGTGGGGGGGGGGGGGGTAATATAAAATTAGTCCAGATCAGTTCGGACTAAAATGAATGGGACCCACCCCACTTTTCTTTCTCTTTCCCTTCAACGCCATATATATATATATATACATTGTATATATACATATACATTGCGCGTGTGTATATATATATATTAGGGCTGTAAATGAACCGAGCTGTTCACGAACGACTCGTGGTTCGTTCGCCATAAAACTCGTTCATGTTCGTTCGTCTAATATACGAATAGAACATGAACAAGTTTTTAGAGCTCGTTTAATAAACGAGCCGAACATGAACACTCTAAAATGTTTGCAAACGTGTTCGCGAACAGCTCGTATAAACAATAAATTAATTATAATATATTTACAAAATTAACATTTATATAAATCATATAAATTCAAATTTAAAGTTATAGGCCAGACCTTTAAGTCAGCCCAAAACCCCAAGCCCACTTATAAACATAAAGCGAAACCTATATAATCCAATCCCACAAGCCCAAAACTTAAAAACCCTAACTATATAAAGTGAAACTAACCTAAACCTAAAATCACAATTCAGTCACACAGCCGCACACTCTCCGTCCCAGCCGCACTCTCTCCGTCCCGTACCTCGCCGGCACACACAAACACACGTCCGTCCTGTACCTCGCCGGCGCACACACACACACACACAGACGCAGATCGCACATGGCATGTCCATCCCTCCCTCTCTGTCGCTCTCTTCACAGACAGATTCAACTTACGGCGCCATTCAACCGTCCATCTCCGTAACGTCGATCGCCTGTCTCCGCCGCGTCATCTCTCCGTCGCCGGATTCAACTTGCAAAGTTATAAAGCCGCAAAACGAAATTTTAGATCAGCAAAGCCATCGCCTCTTCAAAGCCAAGGGCAACCTCGAATGCATTAACTCGTTGACCGTTGTCTATATCTTGATTGCCAATCGATCAGATTTATTTTTTCTGTGTTCTTGATTCTGCATCCTTTCTTCGATCTTCTATGTATCTTTTTTTTATTAATTATAGCTTGATTGTTTGAATTATTTGAGAATTATGAGTAAATTTAGGGATTTGAATGGAACTTGAACATGAATACGAGCCTGAATTTCCGAACTCGAGTTCGGCTCGTATTGTTAAACGAGTTGAGCGAGCCGAGCCCCCGAGTCTCACCGTCACGAACACGAGCCGAGCTCGAACATCAAAATTTTGGCTCTTAACGAACACGAGCCGAGCTCGAACATGCCAAAACTTAAACGAACCGAGTTCGAACACACTTATGTTCGGCTCGAACTCGGTTCGTATACAGCCCTATATATATATATACACACACACACACAATGTATATATATACACACAATGTATATACATATATACATATATATATATATACATATATATATATATATATACATATATATATACACACAATGTATATACATATATACATATATATTTGTATATATATATACACACAATGTATAAATACATATACATATATGTATGTATATATATATAGATACATATATATGTATATATATACATATATATGTATACATATATATATACATATATGTATACATATATATATACACATATATATGTATATATATACATATATACATATATATGTATACATATACATATATGTATACATATCTACATATACATGTATATATATACATATGTATATATATATATATATATATATATATATATATATATATGTATATATATGTATATATATACATATATGTATATATATATATATGTATATGTATATGTATATATATGTGTGTGTGTGTGTATATATATATATATATGTATATATATAGATATATATATATACACACACACATATACATATATACATATATATATACGTATATATTTTTATACACACACACACACACACATATATATATATATGTGTGAGTGTGTGTGTATATATAAATATATACGTATATATATATATATACGTATATATATGTATATATATACGTGTGTGTGTGTGTGTCTATATATATATATATATACATGCATATATATATATGTGTGTGTGTGTGTATATATCTATATCTATATATATATATATATAGGTATATATACACCTATATATATACCTATATATATATATATACCTATATATATATAGGGAGCTGATCCCTTGACAGCGTAGGCAAAATAGGATATCTTGCCAGCGCGATCTGGCCGTCCATCCCGAAGGGATGGACGGCCCAGATCACTTTTTTTTGCGGCGCTGTCAGTCGTCCGCTACACTGTGTAGCGGACGGATCTTTTTACCATCTTGCCCTCACTCACCCGTCCGCTAGACAGTGTAGCGGACGACATTCTTGGGCCAACAAAAAGTAGTCCGCTACACTGTCTAGCGGACGACTGTTTCCGTCAAACCACCCACTTCCCCCTGACAGTTGTCACATCAGTCGATGCACGTCTGTTACTTTGTCGTTATCCCAGCGTCCGCAACACAGTGTAGCGGACGTTGGCAAGCATTCGAATCCTTCTAAACTTCTATTCATTCCTTCTTCTCACAATCAAACTATTCCTTCTTCTCACGATCAAACCAGCGGCGTTGGCAAGTAGATCGGCGCAATTTCTTTGCAAGAAATCCTTTAATCGTCTCATCAATCACGTAAGTTCACAAACTAATCCTTACTTTGTTCATAATCTAGAGTTCATCTTGCGGCGTTGGCAAGTAGATAGGCACTATGCTAGCGTTTGTCAATGTATATACATATATATTATATATGTGTATTGCGTATTATCTGATCACATGCTAGCGCTGAATATGCTAGCGTTGTATGTTTGGGAATGTTTACGCTTCCAACCTTGCCCTCTTTCCATTATTTCAGTTGCAAAAAATGGATTTCAACCCTGGACCAGAAGATTCGTCCGTATTATACGACCAAGCATCCCATATCAGTACGCTCATATGGGATGGTGGAGTAAGATACTTATTTTATCGTTTATATCGTTTATTTTGCTTACGTATTTCAGTTGCGAACGTTGTATAGTGTTTATTTTGCTTAAATAATATTTATTAATTCGTAGGAAAGAGCACTTGTCAACACGGTAGAAGTAAGCGATAATTTCAACGCCTGGAAATTGAACAGAACCCAGAAAAGATTACTGCGTGGGATTGGGTTTGGGATTTTCACGCATGGGCAGATCTTTCAACAACTTGACCGGCACTTAATAGGTGCCCTTGTTGAAAGGTGGAGAAGTGAAACGAATACGTTTCACTTCCCTCTTGGAGAGATGACAATTACCCTAGAAGATGTAGGGTTCATCTTAGGGTTACCGGTGACGGGGCGGCCGGTAATAGCTCATCCGTCCGAAGCAACGAATAAGAGGACCGCTAGGGACTTCTTTACTTCGGTACCCCAGGATGGATTTAGCAGTGGTGGTATCAAGTTGAAGTGGTTGGTAGATACCTACGGGGTTTTGCCGGAAAACTATACGGGCCATGACCTTGTGCTGTACACACAAGCCTTCCTCTTGTGGGTGATGGGGGCAATATTATTCCCAACGACGTCGAAGAACACGGTCAGCGTCAAATATATACCGTTTTTGCGTAACCTGGCTGAGGTTGGGGATTATGCCTGGGGTGCAGCAACTCTTGCATACCTGTACCGAGCATTGCACAAGGCAACGAGGCCCGACTCCAAAGCGATATGTGCATGTCTCTCGCTATTGCAGGTATATCATACAATTCTTCATTACGTGCTCTTTGTTGTTTTTTTTTTTGTTGAATGGACAATAAATGTTGACGATACTTTTTTCAATGTCTTTGCTCTCAGGTGTGGTCTTATGAACACCTTGCTACCGGCGCACCCAGGCGTAGGGACGGAACAGATAATGTGTGGCCTCGGTTGTGCGCCTGGGAGTACAGCCGGAAGGAAACCCACTACGAGAGGAGAGACGATCCCCATCACAACATTTCATACTATCGGGGGGAGCTCGACTCGTTATCTCCTGGCCAGATGCGATGGGCACCGTACAAACGTTTGGCGCGACGGGTGGGAGAGTCGTTCGTCTTCACGCTCTCCGGGTTGCAACGCACACCCCTGATCCACTTCGAGGTCGCAGAGTGGCAGCTGCCGGATCGCGCTATGCGCCATTTTGACTGCCTGCAGGGGTTGCCAGCCGGCGCGCCAGATATGAGGCTTAACAGGAACCCACCGGGTGTCGGACTGTTTGGCAGGGCGAATGCGCACGAGTTGTGCGCGCGTGAAATTGAGGTCTGGAATTCTTGGCAGGACACGCTGGCGGCCATTGTGTCGGAGCCTGACCCCGTCATCAGCATCGAACAGTACAACGAGTGGTACTACCGCATCACCCGGAGGAGAGTAGCTCCAGTAAGGTTTGAACGCGGGGAGAAGTACCACCCTAGGGGTCAGATCGATGAGCACATGGCATACAATCTGGTAAGTTGCCCAACCAGTGCTTCTAATTGAACTTGATCATTCTAAGTGTGTACGAAGTTACTTATTTATTATCTCTCTGGATGTAGGTTAATGCCTCGTTCGCCTTCTTCCAGAAGTTGAGCGAGCGGAAGGATTTGGTGGATGCCATGGGCGAGGAGCTTCGCCAACAGGCTGAAGCGTTGGCGCTTGGCTGCGGGAATTTTTTGCGGCAAGCATCGGGACAGCCAAACCCGGGAATGGGTTATCCGGGGTGGCAGCGGCCGTTTGTTCCCGAGGGATGCACCGATCCCTCGGGACAGACTTCGGGAGTGAGCCAGGGATATGGTTTTCCCTCTGTACCAGAGATGGGTGGTGATTGGGGACCGCCAAGCACCATGGGCCAAGCGCCGTGGGAAGATTACAGTGCGCCCTCCTTCTCTTTACGATTGGATCCGGAACCCCAAGCCCTCTCCTAGAGTCAAGTCACGCAAGACTGGGGTTTCGGAAACATCAGTCTGCCCATTGTCCCGTGGGCAGGACCATCTATTGCCGAAGGCGGGCAATACCCCCCCGTCGACCCCCCTGAAGGAGTGCAATATCCCCCCGTCGAACCCCCCGAAGGAGTGCAATATCCCCCCGTCGACCCCCCCGAAGGAGTGCAATATCCCCCCGTCGACCCCCCGCCCGTCGACCCCCCCGAAGGAGTGCAATACCCCCCGGTCGACCCCCGAGGGCAATATCGCAAAGGGCATCCGTTGAAGCCCCTAAAGCCGCAGAAATGCCAGATAATCAGAGAGCGTTATTTTAGCGGCGTCCCGCATGACCAAGCGTTGTATAGTGTGGATCATCCGGAGGGCATGGATTACATTTGCTCGTGGGGAGAACTGGCCTCGCTGGCTCCGGGGAGTTGGTTAGACACCGGTGTCGTCTCCACCTACGTGGAGATTCTGAAGGAAAGGTGTCGGCAGCAGCCGAGCTATCCGGCCGTTTTTCTGTTCGATGCCTTTTTTCATCAGATGCTAGTGTCTGAATGGCATGAGTGGGTCGAAAATAGGGGGAAG
The DNA here is from genome assembly GCA_033065855.1 of Escallonia rubra. Classification (NCBI taxonomy): domain Eukaryota; kingdom Viridiplantae; phylum Streptophyta; class Magnoliopsida; order Escalloniales; family Escalloniaceae; genus Escallonia; species Escallonia rubra. The sequence continues at coordinate 6,527 of JAVXUO010000600.1, read as the reverse complement.
AAAAAGTTGGCCCAGTGGAGACCGTCCTTTAACCTAGGAGCGTATGTTAATAGGGATAGTCCGGTGAGCGCAAGTGTTGCCGATGTGTTTCTAATCCCATTTCTAGGGCACAGCCACTGGTACTTGGTTTGCTACTCCCCAACAACTAAAGTCGTATCGGTGATCGACAGTCTCCACGACGATACTCATCAGATGCCTGTGCTGCACATGTACAAAGCCCAATTGGACGCGTTGGTAATATTACGATCGCTGTATAATTCTCTGATTCTATCTTGCCATAAATTTTAACTCGTGTCTTACGCCATTTTCTGTTTCTCGCAGAATATTTTTTGTGCAATGGTCAATCGTGTCCGTGATGTCCCCGTACCGGCGCGGCCAAATCTCAATAGGCGATTGAAGAAGAGGAGGCCCAAGCAACGTAACACTTCGGACTGCGGCGTCTTCCTTTGCATGTACATGGATTTCATTTGTCGCTCTGAGAGCCTCAAGGCGGCCGTCTGGAGCCAAGCAGAAGTTGAAGGCTATAGATATAGAATGGCTTGGCAAATTATGAAAGGCCGGCCTAGAGCGGTTAGGTTTATAGAAAATCCGGCTAATGACGAGAATCCGGCCCAACATGCGGACCCCAGTTGAAATTGTATCATAACAGTAGTTTTTACATAAATCGTACGCAATTGGTGTGATTTGATTTGTGTTGTCGTTGGTGTGATTTGATTTGTGTTGATTTCTGTTGTCGAATACTGATTTTTCTGATGACGTAAAATGAAGAGCAAATTTTTCTAAGTGTTGAGAACAAAAGTTTCTGCTGCGCCGTCCGCTACATTGTATCGCGGACGTAAAATGAAGACCAAATGTTCCTAAGTGTTGATAACAAAAGTTTCTGCTGCCGTCCGCTACATTGTCTCGCGGACGTAAAATGGAGACCAAATTTTTCCAAGTGTTGACAACAAAAGTTTCTGCGGCGCCGTCCGCCACATCGTCCCGCGGACGTAAAATGACGAGCAAATTTTTCTAAGTGTTGATAACAAAAGTTTCTGCTGCGCCGTCCGCTACATTGTCTCGCGGACGTAAAATGAAGACCAAAAGTTTCTAAGTGTTGATAACAAAAGTTTCTTGCGCCGTCCGCTACATTGTCCCGCGGACGTAAAATGAAGACCAAATTTTTCTAAGTGTTGATAACAAAAGTTTCTGCTGCGCCGTCCGCTACATTGTCTCGCGGACGTAAAATGAAGACCAAAAGTTTCTGCTGCGCCGTCCGCTACATTGTCTCGCGGACGTAAAATGAAGACCAAAAGTTTCTGCTGTGTTGTCCGCTACATTGTATCGCGGACGTAAAATCCAAATTTTTTTTTTTTTTTTTAACAAAAGTGTATTTCAAACGACACAATTAAGCGAGGAAAAATTTCGAAACACAATCAACAAGAACTCAAATAATTTTATTAATCATAAATTAGGGTTCACATTGGGGGAAAGAAATTTTTTCACAAGTGCTCCGATCAAAGATTACAACTTCAAAATCCCACCACCCAAGGTGTTCAAATACTACAAAGTCCCCGAGTTCGAGGCCATGCTGGCGCACGAAGACGTTCCAACCCTCTGCGAATTGCTTTTTTTGGGGTCGGCCGGGCTTCAGCTTGATTTCAACCTGCCATGCCCCCTTGCGGCTATATAATCTTGCACTGTCATGAATTGTTGTAAATTGATTGGTGAAGGCTTCCGGTATGTCCTAACAAACACAATACACAAAAAATAGGTTAGTTTTTAACCAAAAGATTTAACACACGAAAATACAGAGATAGAGGGATGGCATACAAGTTCATTCTCAAACCCCGGCATCATGACTTTGAAAAAGTGTTTGCCTGCCAGGTGCAAGTTGCCAATAAAATCGTAGGTGGTCTCCGATCCAGAAGCCATCGAGGTCGGCGTTGAGGGGGGGACGGTTTATCGCCGGAGTTGTGGATCACCTGTGGGTCGCCGGAGATGGAGTATTGGCCTGGGCTAGATGTTGCGGACAGAGAGAGGGGAGAGAAAGTGGGATTGATAACAGCCGATTGCCCGATATGATTAATTTATATCATATAGACTTATCCGCTACATTGTATAGCGGACATGAAAGGCCAAAAGTTATGACGTCCGCTATATTATATAGCGGACAGTAAAGAAGACCAAAAGTTTGCCTGCTCTAACGTCCGCTACATTGTATAGCGGACGTACAAAGACCAAAAGTTTTACTTCGATGCCACCCGTCCGCTATACAATATAGCGGACGTAAAAGACCAAAGTCAATGATGTCCGCTACATTGTATAGCGGACGGGGATTACAAAATAAAAAAAAACCTCGAAATAAAGACTTTAGATTTGATTCGATGGCCTCTCATAGGTCCATTTTAAAAAAATTCCAGTACCCGGTCGAAAAATTATCCCTCGAATATTATTACAAATGTCATAAAGTTGTACAAAAAATTAAAGGTCCACTGCAGCTTGTTCGTCCTCATCTTCGGCGTCACCTTCTTCCCCGTCTTGCAAACCCCTTGAACTTATCCCCAGTGCCTTGTAATGGTTCCGCTTGTCGTGGTCGGTCATTTTGTTGCACAATGCACACCTTCGCAGCTTTTTAGGTTGAGTTGCCGTTTCAATAGAGCTTTTCATCCGCGTAGATCTCTTGCGGCCTTTCGTTTGCGATATAATTGGATCCAACAAACGGATATCATTGTCGTCTTCCTCCTCCGGCTCGTCATCTTCTGATACCCCCGTCGTAGGCTCGGTGTCAATCGCATTGGTGACTGAAGCTGCTTCCAACTGGTCGACGATGGGCTCTTGTTGCTGAGCTACCTCGAGGAGATGTTTATAACCGACCATTGTAGCAGCACCTTTTACGGACAAACGGGTGAACATCGTCACCAGATGATTATACCGCAGCGTCTCTGATTCTTCAAAGTCAGTATACGGGTGCTCCGGAAAGGAAATGGTACCGTGCAACCTGTTTGCACCTTTTGTCCACCGTGGCAAGACGTATTTATCGGGGATTGTCCTGATATTCTTCTGGGTGAAAAACCGCAGAACGTGTCTACACAGGATGCCATGGAACTCAAACTTCTTGCAAACACATGTCACCGAGTCCGTCAATGTGTCGTGGCTCACCGTATACATTCTGCGCAGCTTCTCAGGGACTAGGTCATTCACGAGCGAATAAACCTTGTACTCACGCGTAGACATTTCTGCCACCTTGTTTATACTGTATCGTCCGGATTTTCGCAGCTCTACTTGGTATAGCAAGAAGATCTCCTTCGTATAGACTTTGGCACCGTTCATCTCCAGCGGGGTCTCGAGCAACGTTCTCCTTTGTTTGTACGTTGTTGCAAAGTCGGCAGCCCTTTCTTTTACGAACAACGAAGCTACCGCTTTTTGTGCGGATGCAACGAAAGTCTTCAAATTGGTAGCTGTACCCACATAACTATCGAACGTGGCATTCATGGATTCACTCCTGCCCGTCGTTTTCATGCCCGCTGAAAAATACCTCCTCGTGTAAACGCCAATCCATTGCTCTTTGCGCTCGTACAAGTTCTGGAGCCACTCGTTGTCTTGCAATGAGTAATCCCGAACAAGCTTTTCCCACCTCTCCTCGAATTCCTCAATCGTTAACGACTTGAGGACGCACTTGTCAAAATCCTGTTTAAAGTCTTGATACTTTGCGTACACGTGATGCAGCCGTTCCGGGTATTTGTTGCTTATGTGCCAGGTGCACAAGTTGTGCCGAGTGTCTGGGAAGACGGTCGCAATAGCCTTCTTCATTGCCAAATCTTGATCGGTGATGATCACTTTGGGTGCTTTGAAGTTCATTGCTTCCAGCCACGTCCTAAACAACCATTCAAAAGAACTCTCGGTCTCGTCCCTTAACAAGGCGAACCCGAACAGGATGGAGTGATAATGATGATTGACCCCCGTGAAAGGGGCGAACGGCATCGAGTACTTGTTGGTACGGTATGTGGTGTCGAACGTCACGACATCCCCAAAATGCTTATAAGCAAGCCTCGAACGACCGTCGACCCAAAAAATTGTGCTAACTCGATGCTCGTCGTCAAGTTTATAATCGAAGGTCAACTGCGGGTCCTCCATCTGCATCCGTTTCAATAGGCTCATTGTGGCTTGAGCATCATTGAGGTCATACGCGGCTCGTCTATGGGTTCGGACCGCGTTACGAACGTCTGTCGTGTTAAAGGTCAAATTTTGAATTCCCCCAGCCTGTTCAGCAAGAACATTAATCATGTCGGTAGGTCCTAGTCGCGCATTGCTCATTGTCTGAATCAGGCTCCTTGCGACCTTACCCATCTTCTTGTGTTGATGCATCTCACTCACCTTAGAAGGGGTTACTAACGGGTGATTGTGTGCCAGTTCCAGGCTGGTAATAAGCCAATGGTCTTGTTTGGGTTTGTAGCTTACGAACATCTTGACCTGGCAATTTGTGCGCTCAAAGCAGTCCCGTCTTCTACGCGGATATCCTATTTCGTCCTCACTGTCATCATTGCCTACACATGTCTCATTTTGCACTGGGTTTCTGCTCCTATGGCACTCGTATAAGCGAGAGCATATCTTTCTCGTTATGGTGCTCGTTCTTGAAGTCTTTATTCTAATGCCAAAACCAACCCTCAATGAATACGCTCGAAAACATTCTTCAGCTTCTTCCAACGTAGCAAATGTTCGTCCTAGATACGGATCACTAGCATCTACGGGGACGTTGGAGCTCGACACGAAATCAGACATTGTGAAACAAGAGCTGTGTAGAAATAGACTACGCTTAACAATCAAATGGCATTTCTAACTGAAAATATTACCTAAAAATTAGGATGGCAAACATACGGTATGCATAATCTCAAAAGTGTCTCCAAATTAACAATTACTAATTTAAATTTATTGAACATAACAAATTTAAATTAGTAAGATAAATAGACGAATTCATCATGCCAAAAAATCGAATTAAACAAGAACTGTGTAGAAATAGACTACGCTTCACAATCAAATGGCAACTAAAATATTACCTAAAAATTAGGATGGCAAACATACGGTATGCATAATCTAAAAGTCTCCAAATTAACAATTACTAATTTAAATTTATTGAACATAACAAATTTAAATTAGTAAGATAAATAGACGAATTCATCATGCAAAAAATCGAATTAAACTATAATGAATTAAATATAAAGTTAACAAATTATACCTTTTTGATGAATACAGTGACAAATTTCTAGAACATCAAGAAAACTTGAAGCAAACTTACCTTCCGTGAGCGAAGCTTGAGGCAAGTGTTACTGGAAGGATCAAGGCAGCTGCAAATGGAAGCGATTCTGAAGGAGAAAAAAATTGTGCCGAAAGAATTGAGTAGAACAAAATTGTGCTGAAAGAAAATTGAGTAGTGGGCAATACTGTCCGCTATACTGTGTAGCGGACAGAATTGCCGAGATCAAGTCACACTTGTGTGAGGCTCGTCACAGTTGTGTAGGAATGTCAGTCGTCCGCTGGACAGTGTAGGGGGCTACTTTTTGTCGGAGGATGTCAGTCGTCCGCTACACAGTCTAGCGGACGGGTGAGCGAGGGCAAGATGGTAAAAAGATCCGTCCGCTACAGTGTAGCGGACGACTGACAGCGCCGCAAAAAAAAGATCTGGACCGTCCATCCCTTCGGGATGGACGGCCAGATGCGCTGGCAAGATATCCTATTTTGCCTACGCGGTCAAGGGATCAGCTCCCATATATATATATGTACATATATATATATATACATACACATATATATATATATATATATATATATATATATATATATATATATATATATATTATTTTTTAAATTGTATATCTGACTTATAATCCGTATATATGGTATAAACGCTATATAGCATTATCTTGCTTATTCGGTATATATCCGACGGTATAGCTATATATAGCCTATATCCGCCCTTATATGTCTTTATCCTATATCCTTGTATCTTATTGCCAAACGCAGCCTTTAGGTTGATTGACTAGTACTCTATAACCTAATAGGGGTATAACTTGGGTATATAACCCGTGCCAGCCCGTAAATATATGGGCATGGACTTACTTTTATAGTGACCGTATAGACGTGATATCAAAATATATGAGCCCGTAAAAAAAATATGGGCTGGACATGGGCATATATATTTCTATAAGCCCGTCCAGTCCCCTATAAAACCAGTCCGTATAACTATATATATAGTAAATATTATATACACATATAAATATATTTATTTTGTATTCCTTTAGTCATTAAAAATCTGGATCGCATAAGTATATGCAATCTCGACCCTCAAACTCTTAACCTAATAGAATACTACTCTATTTCTTTTTTGTACTTTCTAGCTTGAGCCCCCACTTCGACAAAGTCAAAGTCTCAAACAGAAAGGAATGCTCATATTTTTTTCTTATTTTTCTGAACTAGGTTGAGCAACGATTCTCACTTTTGTTCATGTTTAGAGATCTTTGAAGACTTTACTTTTCCTACTTTATTTCTTA